>ML837974.1:0-16839 GCA_009831015.1 Picea engelmannii | reverse complement strand
ATGGAAGGAACAACAATTGTTCCTTTCAAAAGGAAACAACAAGTGCGCGAAAGCAACAACAGTTGTTTTTTTCAAAGGAACAACAAGCATGCGAAAAGAACAATAAGAGTGCGGAAGGAACAACAGTTGTTCCATTAAAAGGAATAGCAAGAGAATGAAAGAAACAACAGTTTTTCCATTCAAAGGAACAACAAGCGCACGTGAAATAGGAAATTTTGGAAAAAATCCTCATGAAAATGTATTTTTCTTGAATTTGAGGTTGATTAGTCATCAACTAAATTCATTCAATTGTTATGGGTTTATTTATTTCAAAATTGAACATTTGATGGTCTCTTATTTTCATGAGTTCATTATAGTTTCCCAATATTTGCTACGAAACATGACATATTCATTTTTCTATGAAAGACAGATTCTGTGTGATAAGACAAAACGGGATTATGGATCATAAAAGGGTGCTAATAATTATAGTTATCTGTCATGATTCCTGTTTCCTAAGTGACTTTTCATAAAACAAAGAAAAACTAACCACTCAATTAGATCTATAAAAACTATATACAATATGTATAGTATCAACATAATTCATCATTTATGGAGTTGGTGTGGCTGGGCTACCTTCCCAGCCAGCCATAATCTGCATAGTAGGGTCTTTACTTACTTCTTGATAAAAAGAATCTTTTGAAGGTGGTTGGTGGTAAAGTCGCAGTTGGTGTCCATTGACTAGAAAGGGAGATCCAGACCCATCGATGGTGCTCAAAGTAACCATGCCATTATCATGGACTTCATTAATTTCATATGGCCCTAGCCACCATGTCTGTAATTTTCCAGGAAAGTCCTGAAATCTGGAAATGTAGAGAAGTGCCCAGTCACCTTTCTTGAATGATTTCTTCTTTATATGATTTTCGTGCCAGGTCACTCTCTATTGCTGAGTAATAGTTGTGTGATCCACAGTAGACAAGTGTGCTTCATCCAATTCGTTGAGTCATTGAAGGCATCGTTTATGTGCTTCTATAAGATCTAGTCCAATTTCCCGGGCCATCCTCAGGGTCTTGATCTCGAATTCAATTGGGAATATGGGTTCTTTACCATAGACTAGGTGGTAAGGAGAGTAGCTAGTGGTGTTACACCAGGTTGTATGATAATCCCATAAGGAATTTGGGAGCTTAGTATCCCAATTCTGTCGATTTGTTGAGACAGTCTTTGTCAGGATTGCCTCTAGGACCTTATTGGTGCTTTCTACTTTCCCGTTTGCCTGTGGGTGGTATGGAGAAGTAACTTTGTGCTTAATGTGATAGTTGTCCAAGGTGGAAGTGATTCTATGGCCTGTAAATTGTGACCCTCCATCAGTGATTACTTCTCTGGGTAGTCCATACTGTACAAACAATTTGAAAAGAAATTTGATGATTACTTCTTCTGTTGCATTTGGTAAAGCTTATGCCTGTACCCATTTGGTCATGTAATCCATTGCAATGAGAATATAGGCCTTTTGATTTGACTTTGGATTGAAGGGGCCAACGAATTCCTGTGCCCATATTTCAAATCGTTCTGTGACTATTTGTTCTTTCAAGGGCATTTCATCAGCCCAACCTTGTTTCCCCATCCGCTGACAACTGTCATAGGTCTGGACATATTTCTTCACATCTCTGAATATTGAGGGCCAATAATAGCCCATTTGTAAGATTTTGTGTCTATTCCTGTGGTCTACAAAATGCCCCCCACAGGGCTCGTCATGTCCTTCCTTCAGTATGTCATAGATTTCGTCATCTCGTATGCATCGCCAGATCTGGAGATCAGCTTTTGTGTGGAAGAGATATCCACTGATCCAAGTGAATCGTGCGCTACGCTGGATGATCAATATTCTTTCCCTTGATGATAAATGTGTCAATAATCTTCCCGCTGCCAAATAATTTGCTACATCAGTGTACCAAGGTGGTTTTGTGGTGATGGCAAACAAATGCTCATCTAAAAATTGATCCTCAATTGTTAATGAGTCGTCTGTTTTTGGTATGCGAGATAGGAAGTTCGCGACAAGATTTTCTCTCTCGGGTCGATCTTTGATGGTGATATCAAATTCCTGCAATAATAATAACCATTGAGTGACCCATCCATTAGTAATCAATTTATTAGCTAGATATCTAATAGAAGAATGATCAGTATACAGAATAACTGGATAGCCTGTTATATAATGATGAAATTTATTGATGGCATGTATAACAGCTAAAAATTATTTTTTTGTTACTGTATAATTAAGTTCAGCTAGAGTAATATTCTTGCTAATGAAATAAATGGCGTAGGGTTTCTTGTCTTCTTCCTGTCCAAGAATAGCGCCTATGGCAATGTCTGAGGCATCGATGGAGATTTGAAATGGTATTTTCCAATTTGGTTCCCTCAACATCGGCACTATCGAGATCAGTTTCTTGAGTCTTGCAAAAGCCACATCACATTTGTCAAACCACTGGAATTCTACATTACCAGTCAAAGCATGTAAAGGCGCAGTGGTTTTTGCAAATTTTTCCATAAATCTGCGATAGTATCCTGAAGCACCAAGGAAACTACATACCTCAGTTTGTGTGTGTGGAGTAGGTAGATTAAGGATTACCTTGATTTTTGTTGGATCTACTCTAATTCCATCTGCAAAAATGTAATTCCCTAATATGACACCTTTTTTCATCATCATGTGACATTTTTCGTGGCTTAAACATAACCTGGTAGTGATGCACCGTTCTAATACCTTCTCCAGATTATTCAAGGCTTGATCGAAGTCGTCGTCATACAAAGTGAAATCATCCATGTAGACCTCAAGCCCTTCGCTAATCAGATCACTGAATATGCTCAAAATGGCCCTTTGGAATGTGGCTAGGGCATTACAAAGTCAGAAGGGAAATACTCTGTATGCAAAGGTACCCCAGGGACATGTGAATGTCATTTTATCTTGATCTTCTGGGGTAATCTGGATCTGATTATAGCCGCTGAAACCATCTAGGAAAGAGAATAATTTCTTCCCTGCCAAGGTATCCAAGACCTGATCGATGAAGGGTAATGGAAAGTGGTCTTTTTGAGTGGCTTTGTTAAGTTCCCTATAATCAACATAGATTCGCCACTTCCCATTTTTCTTAGGGACGATCACTAATGGGGAAACCCATTGACTATATGAGATAGGGTATATAAAATCTATGTCCAACAGCTTTTGTAGTTCTTCTTTAACAATATCCCTGAGGTGGGGATTCAGTCTTCTTTGCGGCTGTCGGATAGGTCAGGAATCTTTCTAAATATAAATGTGTAGAGTTGTGGATCAATACCTTTCATATCAAAATAATCCCAGGCAAAAGCTTGCTGGTATTTAGAGAGGACTTGAATTAGCTTTTGTTGTTGTTTCTCTTCTAGATTGGCATTAATGTTTAGAAACTTCCCTGGTGCGATCTTAATGGATTTGTTGTTATGAACAGTGGTAGTCAGGATTTTTTGTTCCATTAAATCTTCCAGCGGGTCTCCCTCTGCTTCACGGTATAGAACAACTTGGAGCATATGGCATGTTGGGTTACTCATAGTGGTTGGGTTGTTAATAAACCCACTGATTACATCATCCTCTAGTTGATTCTTGAGTCTGAGAGCTTCTTCCATCATCATAGGGGCACGCAGATCCTTCTCTGGATATTGTGGTGGTGGCAATTGCGAATATACGATCTTTGTACTAGGTTTGGCTGGAGGATATAAGATGAGATTCCTTGTGACACCTCCCCTAGCAATTATCATTTTACCTGATCGACATCCTATGTACGCATCAGTTGTCATGAGCCATGGTCTGCCTAGTATCAATGGATGCCCTTCGAGTCCAGTTCTTGGGTTGTTGATGAGAAAATCTACTAGATATTCCCAAGAGTCAACTGGGATTGCTATATCATGTAGTGTGCCGAGTGGTTTGACCACTGATCGATCATCCAGTTGTAACATAATTGGGGTTGGGTCAAAAAAGTCAAAACCTAGAGTATTGCAGGTTTCCATAGTTAGGATATTGATGGTTGCCCCCAAATCAACTAGTGTATTTGGAAATGAACAACCCTGAATCTGAATTGCTACTATGGGGTTCCCTGGATATGCATATTTGACTAGTTCTTCTCTACCCAAAATTAGATCAGATAAGGCTCCCACTACATGAATTGTTGATGATGAATTTTTTATTTTTCTGATGGGTTTCCTCCCACATAGCTCCTTGATTGTGTTTGCATAGATCAGTATGTCTTGCAGAGATTGTAGGAGTGGAATTTTGATGTATAAATTCTTGAGTTCCCCTGCAATGTCGAAGTTAGGATATACGGTGGGTTTCATTATCATCAGTCTTTCGGGGAACGAAGCGGAGGGAGTTACATCTTTATCAGAGACCTGTGATTCGACTGTGTTCCCCCCTTACTCGATTTCTTCCGTTATTACCACATTCAAGGGTGTTATTGCTGGTTGTTTTTAATTCTCCTGCTCTTGGGAAATGTCATTTTGTTCAGGAGAGATTATTTGCCCCGATCTCAACTAGAGTTCATTGCACCCTACTGAATTGGTTTCCCCTTATCCACTTTCCATAATATGGACGAGATGAGCTGGTCTATTATTAGGATTTGGGTGGGGTTGGGCTGGTAATTGAGGGCACAATTTTGATTGGGGGTTCTGGGGAAATTGGAGTGGGGCATGTAATGAGGGTTGGGTTTGAGAGGCCATCCCCATGGGTTGGTTATTCATCCCCATGGGGCGCTGCCAATTCTGGTTCCAATTTGGGTTTTGGGCAGATGAGTTAGGCCACTATGAAGGGTAGGTATTATTCAATTTTTGCCAAGATGAGGTGGGGTATTGCAAATTAGGACAATTGGAACTTGTAGTTGGTTGATTTTTCTAGTTGGGGTTTGCAGCAGGCTATTTTGGCCAAGTGGGATTTCCAGGTGGGTACTGCTGGGGCTACCAATTCTGATTAGTAAATGCCTGACCCTGCCATGTGCTGCTAGAATTATGTTGTTGATTATACTATCCAGAAAAGAAAGAGGAAGGGTCCTGTAGTGTATTTTGAGGCCGAGACTGCCACTAACAGTGTTGAGCCATAAGATATAATGGTTATGTTTCCTCTTCCACTTCTTTGGATACAAATTTCAATCTAGGGAGTGATGGGCATTGGTCTATGTCATGGTCCTTGGCACAAATAGTGCAAACCTGAACTACATCCAAAGGGAATTCCCTTGGACCATGTTTCTTTCTGCACCTGTGGCAAAATATAGCCAAGGTCTGTTCTGCTTCTACCTTTTTTTCTTTAGCCTGCAATACATCCAATTGTGTAGTCAGAGTGCTCAGAATATTTGTTTTAAATTTTTTTAAGAGATTACCAACTTCGACTCGTGTAACACTCCTACTGGTAATATTGTTATTTCTTGTGAGGGACATCCACATTCCTGACCTGATCCGTGTACTTCCTCGTGAGCACCTGATACACAATAGAACAATGTTTTCATAAGTTTCCTGATAAATGTCACCCTTCCCAATTAGATTCAATATTTCTACCCATTCATATTTCATGCCTTTAATCAGAGTTGCTATGAGTACTTCACCCAGTAATGTACCATAGAGTGATATTTGAAAGTTATACTGAAATCTCTCAACATATTCTTCTAATGATTCATTTTCTTTTGCATTCATTTGAAAGATTTCATCTTTTAGGTCTCTGGTTCTACAATAATCCTGATATTTTAACAAGAAGGCTTGTTTCATCTGGTCCCACGAATTGATGGTTCCACCTCCCAATCCCATAAACCAGTGTAGGGATGCTCCCTTCAAGGTAGAGGGGAATAGTTTTAATTTTTGGGGTTCATAGGTGTAATCATACCCTCTACATAGGACATCAAATTCAAATAGGAATGTGTCTGGGTCTTCTAAAATCAATCCATGGAAGGTTGGCAAGTTTTGTAGGGTGATTTCTTTCATGGGAGCATTGGCAATTGGATCAACTATTGGATATTCCAGCGTGGAGGTCTGGGGTCGTTGTTGATTTGGTTGTGCCATTTGATCAAAAATGTGCCAAAAAATTTCAGGAATTTCTTGATCCCGGTATTATATTTGAAATGGTTGATTATTTGGTCCTCTAGAGGATTTGATTGCACTCCCTTTATCTAGTATTTTGGGTATTCCTTCTTCTTTCACAGGAGACTCAGGATCAAGTGGTGATGGTGGGTCTGCCTTGGCAACCCAGCTAGTTTCTCCTACTTCTTCCTCTAGATTATTAGAGTTTCCCTCTTCTAAAGGGTTAAAGGGTGGAATATCTATGCTCTGAAAGCTCTTCTCAATCCCTTTAGTTTTTCTATGAATCTCAACATGGGTCGTAGTTGGTGAAACTACTGCCTAAGGGATTCAGGTAGGTCCTTTCCTAGGTCCAACCGAAGCTTGAGATTCACCTTTTCTGATGATATCGTCTATAAAAGTTCTTCTCCCATGGATCACCGAACCTTGGGCTTTGGTAGTTTTTGGTGGGGGTTTTGGTTTTTCAAGATCCTTCTTTCTAGTCATACACACTAACAAAAGAAATTCAACAAAATAAACACTTACAAAACCTCTTAAGTGTCAACTGGAGGTAAGCATTGGCATCAACATCTTACTTATTGCCTGCATAGGTTCTTACCTTCTGTCTTCAATACCTGGTCCTCTAGAGACACAACCTGTGCTACCTTTGACATTCTCTCCAGCAACAGCACCAAAATGTTGGGTTCTAAAGGTGTCCTAAAAACAACCTTAGTTTAACATTAATTTATCAACCAGGAGATTCATCTTTTATCTCAAGAATATTAGCAAAGTCTATGCAGGTAGCTTGTGAAGGCTAAAATCGTGTAGCTAAACCAAATCTAAGTTTATCAACAATCAAGTTCCTCAAATGTTCACTAAAGATTCTGAGAACTAATGGAATTGAAATCTGATTACTAAAATGTTGTAGAATGAAAAGGAACTAATTAATCTATTGAATTCACTTAACTAAAAACCAATAATTGAATCTAAGTAAAGACTTGCATAATTAACTATCAACTATGAATTCTAATTACTGGAAAGGAAATAGTGAATTACTCTATCTATGGAAAGAAACAACGATTGTAATCTAGTCGAAAGGGACAACTAATGTAACTTTACCGAAAGGAACAACAATCGTAACTTTAACCAAAAGGAACAACGATCGTAATCTAATTGAAAGGAACAACAGTTGTAAATCTAAGGAAAAGGAACAGTGCATATGAAAATGTCAGGAACTATCAAGCAACAAACTACAGAAATGGAAATCCGAATGGAAATCATTAATATTGAGGGAAATATCTATCTTCTGCATGCAAACAACATAAAATCATTAACACACTTATGCATTCATCTTAGCTAATTGTGAAAGATATTTGAATTACAAAACAGAAATCAAACTTCAAAATGATACAATTACCGAACGAGACAGTAACTCCTTTAGACTGGGCCCTCGGTCTTCAGAAGTACTACTACGAGAAACTCATAATGCAGAAATGGTAAAAACACTCAAAACTTTCATTGATTCCATAGTTGGTAAAACATTTACACAAACTGCTTGTGCAGAGAAATTCTGAGTTATGAATACTTGAATGCGATTTTTCTATCTCCTTTCTGGATCTATTACCCTCTTATATATTACAATAATCTGGGTAAATCAAGTTATCCTAAGGATCAAAAGATCCTCGGGATTTCTTTACTGTTATAAAGTTACAACATAGAAAATCAATTATATTCGAAATTGCTTTGCGCCTAAAAGTCTTCAACCTCCAATAGCTTGCGCATATCCAAGATCTCTTTAGCTATCTCGGGCTTGACAATTATTTATCCAAATCTGCAACAAAATCAAACAATTCCAATCGTAATTTAGAATCTATTTAATAAAACTTCAATAATAACTCTAAGAGACATATTAAACATTTTCTACCTATTTATCCTTAACTAACTGAAAATTCAATCAAGATTATATCATGAACTGTGGAAAAAAGGAAGATATTTATACCTTTTTCGTAACCCAACACAGGCATTTCACTTTGTTAGAGTCAAAAGAATATAAGTCATGATAGGTCTTTGTGACTTCCAATCCTAGTTCATCCATAATAGTTTTTGGCATGAGATTGTGCGATGCCCCTGAATCCATCAGACAATTATGCAGCACCTTATCATGTATATTTAGTAAGGTATAGAAGGGAGGGGATGAATCATATATGTCTTCTATCAAAGGGCCTAAAATGACTGTTGGTTTTTCATCTTGCAGATTTACTGAATCAATGGAATTTGGAGAAGATTCAGGTTGTAGCATTTTGGAGAGGTATTTTTTAAATTCTTCATTTTTATCAATTCCAAAAAAGGTACCGGAATATTGATTTTTTGGATCTCATTTTCAAAACTGAAAGGAGGTAAGGATTTCAGGATCTCTTTAGCCTCAGCGGTAGGATTTCTGATCAGTACTCAGGGGCATTGAATTTCTTTTTCTGTGCTGCCAATTGTCACAACTTTGGCAGAGTTTTCCTTTTGGGCTTGCTGATTAGAAGCATCATTTTTTTCCTCATTCATTTTGGATCTCAGATTATATCTAGAAGGACCTTCTTTGGCTCTCTCTTCCTTACTTAATTCATTGATTTGAATGTCCATCAATGATTTTTCATATGCAGATTGAGTCAAGTGAGGGGATGGCGATGTGTCACCCAAGCAATGAATCTCAAGATCAGCTTCTTCTTCCTCTCCTTCTTCATCAACAACAAGATTGTTCTGTAAAGGAGTTTGTACCCTTTGGTCCTCTCTATATTTGTTTCTAGGGTCACTTGGAAGGATCTGGGGAGTATTATTGGGTCTCCTAAAGTTACCTCTATTATTAGCATTTTGAGTATTTCTATATGTCTGTTTTCCTTCCAATTTTAACTTCTCAATCTCAGTAGAGAGGGATTTTTCTAATTTGGTTAGCTCATATACTTGAGAATGGACAACAAGGGAGTCAGAAGTTGAAGCTTCAGCTCTGTTTTTTCTCCTATCCCTATCATATTTCCCCCTAATTTTATCATATGCCACTATATTGGATTCTACCTCCAAGGCTACATCTTGCATATGAACTAAGGAGGTTGATCTTCTTTCTCTGAGTAAAAGGAAAAACGTGGGGTCAAAGGCACTGGCGTAAGTGATTTTAGCAGAGGTTTTTGTTGGATTTATCCCAGCAGGAACCTTATTGTACATCTTGTTGAATCTTTTATAGAAGTCAGAGACAGATTCTCCCTCTTTCGTCCTTAAGGATCCAAATTCTGTGATATAATACAAAAATTCCTTTTTGTCTCCTCGGTGTCTCAAAAAGGAATTGTCTAATGCCTCAATCCTAGTAATGGATCCAGGGGAAAAACCCCTAAAACAATTCCTAGCCTCACCAGAAAGGATTTGGATGAAGACTCTCATCCACACATCCTCATTTTCAATGTTTTGATTGTCTGCATAACTGTAGAAGGTAGCAAGATGTTCTTCAGTGGTTATATCTTCTTCTCCCATGAATTTGGGAATGTGTTTTAAATAATCTCTAGGAGGGAGAGAATTCAGTGGAGAGGGGCACATCTTGTAGCCACTATGGCACCCATCCTATTTACAGGGGGGTTAGCAACTGCCATTGGGTTTTGAACTCTTGGTGAACAAGGAGGAGAAGGGGACTTGACTGTGTGAAGTCTAGGAGAAAAAGGAATGTATGAAGGGGAAATTTTAGTTTTCTCAGTAGAAGGCCGAGTCTTGGAAGAATATGATAAAGTCTGGAAATGGGATGAAGTTTCCTCTTCTTTAGCAGTAGAAATTTTAATAGGAGGAGGGGTAGAAAAGCCTCAAGTAGGAAAATCTTCAAGAATCTCAAGATTGAACCACTTTACAATGTTAGGGGAAGAAATAATTTCAAAGATTTATTCTTTCAAATCTATTTCAAAAGAGGAGTATTCAATACGAAACTTTTGAAAATCAATATTCTTAGATAATTCAGCAGAAGGTAAAGAAGGATTACTTGATATAACAACTAGAGTATTAAGAGTGGAATCCGACAACTGACTAGAAGCACTTGTAGCAGCAGCAGAAAAAATTTCTTGAGAATATTTTCCCTTCTTGATTATCTTCTTTGGGTCAGCCTCAGGTCAAACCAAAGGTAGCTATGGATTTGATCTCGTATATCTGCCTTTAACACCGGATCTGAAACAATGGAGTCGCCAGGTGCAATTTGCAATCTTCAAGATACTAAGTTCCAATGCACCTTCAGAACTAGTAAGATTTTTCTTTCAATCCTAGGGAAATGTCTTCAAATTGTTCCCCGACAATGGTGCCAAGAATGTTAGCACTAGGAATCACCTTCATATTGCATGGAAGGCAAGCTCAGTACCCATCAAGTTATATGTAAATGTAAAATAGTTTTGAGGGGTCAAATGGATAAGACTCAAGATGATAATGTTCCAACTCAAAAATTAGGGATAGCATGCACGAGAAATCAAGGTCTTGTCTAACTTCAATCAATTAGGAGTAAATGTGAACAGAAGGAAGAATTTAGTGAGCGAAATGTAGAGGTTGTTGTAAACATCAGGTCTACAAACAACCTAAAGAAGAAAAACTCTAACACAAGATCTTCTTGAGTTCAAAGTTTAAAGACACTAAAGAAACATTATAATAATATTATAATCAAACATACATCATAATATCACCACAACAATTCATGTGAATCATTCAAGAATGAACACTTCAGCATCAGAGGAAAATAAGCTGGAACAAGAAAGTTGATTTCTATTAACCAAGATGTCTCAAATCAAGTACATAACCAGATCACGATAACTTCATCAAAATATTACAGTATAAGGGAGCCTAGCTCAACCATTCGAACCTACTGAAGCATTTCCTCTATCTATTTATAACAAAAAGGGAGGCAATAGTTGAAGGCACAAGCTAGCCTCCTTCCCATGAAAATCTCTAAGAAGTTATTCTATCTAACAACTTAACTAACAACTTATGCTATAAAATGGGAAAATGTTGGTCGCTGATCCAACCAATATTTGAACTGACTTGATCTCCCTTTGGTGCGCAACTCCTTGCTTTCTAAGTGTCCTTCAGGGGCATGTAGTTGTCATCATGCTACCAACTAATGTCTCTGCAATTCTCTCCATCATCAGTTATTCATAAAGATGCTAGCTCGACTCTCCTTGATTCCTGGTATCAGTTGGTAGCATCATTTGGTAGTGCTTTGAGAAGCGCACTTTGTAGCGCCTTCACCAAATTTCATGTGATTTTGTAGTGCAACCTAAAAAATAGGAAAGTAGAAAAGGTAGTGCCAAGCCTTCATGTCTTCTGTGAAAAACTCAGTCTGTGCCAAAATTTCGGTAGCGAATTTTGGTAGTTCCATCCTGGTGTGTCTCTGTGTAGAATTCGGTCTCTACCAGAATTTCGGTAGCGCCCGCCTATGTATCTTGTCAAAACTTCAGTAGCGCCATCATAATTCGCAACACCTTCACTTGAACATGTGTAGAATGGGTAGCAACCTCGAGTATTAGCAGTTCCATTAGTCTTAGGCGATTCAACAGCGTTGTAGGTAGAAAACTGGTGGAACATTAAAAATAGACTATTCCATAGCGCCATAGCGCTATAAAATGTCTTCACTACTACTTCTGAAGGGATTAATTCTTTGTGAAAACCCAAAACTCTAAAAAGTAAGTATTAGAAGCATGTATAGGTGGAAGATTTAGTGTTTCATCAATTTTTTATCTTTGCAAAAAGGGACCATCTTCAAAAATGGACCTCACCTTTCACCAGTTACTTCATTAACCTGACACTCCTTCTTGGAGAAGGAGGACTTTCCTTTGGCACAATAGGCTTCTTCCCTTTAGTAGTGGCGAGCTTCTTCACTGGAGCGATGCTCTCTTTGGTTGTTGGTTTCTCCTTTTCAATAGAATCTTCAACCAATACATGCAAGTTTCTTTGAGCCATTTCATCTTTCAAATGTTGCAACTCTGCTTTGATCTTTCTATTCTGATACTGAAAGTCTTTCTTTTGCCTATAGAGGTTTTTGAGCTTCCTATGGAGAGGTTGGGCCTTCTTTGCTACAAACCTTTCTAGGTAAAGAGTGTGGCTTTAGCCATCCATGATTTATTTCATTTTAACCCTGTCAGACATGGCTTCTTCTTTCAACTGAGCCACCTCCTTCCTAGCATCCCTGAGTTGCCTAATTAATCTTTTAAACATTTGGTTGCCAGGTGGAGTAGTGATGTGAACAGTTTCAACAGGATTTTTCATGGTTCCCTCTTCCTGCTACATAGGAATTACTTTGTCTATCTCATCAGGCTTCTTGATGCCTTTGCCTTTATCTTTCTTCTTCTATACTGGGATTTCTTCTTTTATCTCCACAAGCTTTCCAATTCCTTGGCCCTTATCTTTCTTCTTCTGTAGGATAGAGACTTTTGGTAGGGACTGTTATTCAACAACCTCTTTAAGAGATGATGATATTGTGAAAAGATCTTTGACCTTGATGCTGGCTACTGAAGGAGATGAGAAGTGTAGCTTCTTCCCTTTCTTTGCTATATTTTTAGTAGAAGAAGGGGCTTCTTCTAGCTCTAGTGGAGGAGGGGGTGAAAGGTCTCTCTATGGAGAATGATAAGCCTCCTCCTCAGTTCTTTCAACCTCCTTGATGGCCTCTTGATCTTGAACAAGAACTCTACTCTTTCTCCTCTTGCTAGTACCTGCTTTAGCAACACTAGTGGATGGTAAAGGGCTTGCTATCTGCGACTGAGAGGTAGCTTCTATATCAAACTTAAAGTGAGAAGCAATAATGAAATGTTCCCATGAGATATCCCTCTTACCCATCTCTTCAGAAACCAACATTATAATCAATCCAGAATGAAAGATGCTAGTATCCACAACCTTAGACTTGGATTGAACCTTGCCTGACATCTTACCTATGCTCCTTAGCAAATAGTAGGGAATGTTAATTTCAATTTTTCTAGTAAAATGCAGCAGAAGCCTTATATGGTACTGGTATAGTGTATTGAACCTCCCTTCACATGTAAAGTACCTCTGAATGATCCTCAATATATTCTCAAACTTCTCAATCAGATGATTCCTTAGCACACCTTTAGAAATATTATCATCTTGATGTTAAGGCTTAAGGAAATCTTTGTCATAGGCTGCATCTAATGCAATGGCTTTAAACCATCTCTCAGCTGTGATATGGATTCTTGAAGCAACTGAAATAGAGGTCTTAGACACCTCGAATTATAGGTCCCCTACCTTGGTATTCAGGCCATCAAAATGTAAGGCAAACTACCTTGTCACCTTAGGATGAACTCTTTTCATATTTTGGTAGAAAGAGAGGCATCCCACCCTTTGAAAAATTTCTCTGGCCATGGGATCTACCTTGAATAGATGCATGTATACAAGCTCAGTTCTAACCACCTTACCTCCCTTGTGTGACTTCTTCATCTAAGGAATCTCCATAGTTTAATATGGGAGATTTTAGGGCTATGGAGTGGTAATAACTAGGAGGATTGAAGAGTCAAAGCTCAAGTGGACAAGGCTGCACCTTTACAAGAATTTCATTTAAATCAAACTGGTTGCTAGCTAGCTAAAAGTGGTTGTAGAAATCCATTTCTTGAATGTGTGCAGGTATGAACACTAGGAAAAATATATGATGAAAGGATACCCTATAATGGTCTTTGAAAACTGGGTTGAAACAACTTGACTTAACTGTCAGAGGAGGTAGGGGAGAAACAATGTAGTTTGAGTACCGTCTCTAGGTAGCACACCACACATGCAAAGGATAATACCTTCTTGGATATTGCAATATCAGTGGAAATGGAGAGAAGGTGTATCAGAATCAATAGAAAAATGGTGAGGTCTGCAGGTTTGGATGGAGGGAAAAACTGATAGGATGGTGTGAGGAAATCTCTCCTCCAGTTATGCAAGCATGATAATTACCAAGATTTTGAGCTCTAATTATCCTTCAAATTAATGTGAAGAGGAGTAAAACACGGAATACCTATGGAATAAATACATCTCAAGGCCTCAGAAATATCTCAGGAAAGAGTCATGAGCAACTCGGCCTCTAAATCCAGCTCAGCGTCAGACCTGGTAGCGTTGTTTCCAACTGGTCGAAACTGGTAGTTTTCCCAGTGCGACAATTTGAGTTTTTTCAAAATCCAAAAACTATTATCAGATCTCATAAATATGAAAACTTGAAAGAATCTTCTAACCACCCCTGGCACTGAAAATAAGGAAGAGATGACATCAACGTCGTACCCACAAATCATCGTAGAATATCATGGATAGGGAGTGCACTACGAAAACTCCTGATGAGTTGGCAACGCTCCAATTCAAAAACTGATTGCGCAGTAAACAAAGGATAAAAGGGACAGTAAGGCAAGGCTATGAGGGAATGAGTGAGGAAAATGGCATGTCAAATCAAACTGATCATGGGGGTGAGTCGATCCTAGTGTCAAGTCATGAAAGGAATCAAAAGATAATTCATGAAAAAATGGTCCTAAGTCAAAAATTTGTGTGAGGATCAAAGTATAAGTCATGACTTAAACTCTATTTATCAAGGGGACCTAAACAAACACAATTTCAAGAGGGGACAAAGTAAAAAATTAAAATCAAAGGGTTTAGGAAAAGATGAAACTAAGGGCTAAAGGCACAAGGCAACTTAGTGTGATAACAGAAACCCGACACCATTTTTTAATTTTGGGCACAAATCCCAATGTACACGGGTTGTAATGGTGCAACCTACGTATACGCATGTTGTAATATAGGAAGGGAACGTATATGTGGAAAAATCATGTTTTTAGCTCTGGAATTTGCAAAAGGGAACTTCTAGTCTGCATAGGGAAATGTAAAAAGGCCCTCTGTGCAAGATTGCATAGGGTGAGGAAAATCTTGCTATAACAGATGCCCCCTAATGTGTGAGGTCAGAGGAGTATATGTGATGGCTGAAATACATTATAAAACCCATAAGTGGAGTAATGGGGACCCACCTAGAAGAACTAGTTACTCATTACAATGTGTATAGACTTTGCATGCATGGATGCCAATTTGAATTACACTGCAGATCCATGTGAAAATATACCAAACAATTTTCCATGGGCATGAATAGGCAATAAAAAGGTGCTATATGCCAAAGGCTTTCATAATCATGAAAAAGGCCCAGTAAAACTAGTATCAAAACCAATATGAAGATATCTGTATACAATGGAGTACAATCTGATTTCCCGTGATCACTGAAGTCACATAGGTAGTGGTCCAATGAAAGGTAGTAACATCTCAGGAAATATGTAACTATAAACTGATGTCTTCAATTCTTCTACACAATCCGCCAAAGGTGCAAGTCTACATCATGTGAATAAAGGATTTGAGGTGGAACACAATGAGACATCATTTGATTACTGGTCATTGAGGTATACCATTAACAAATGTGAGACTACCTACCAATGATGAAAGTAGGTATCAAGGAACTGAGTATATTCTTACAAGTGTGAATAAAGGAGTCAGGGTTGAACACTCAAAGAATCCATTGATCAGGAGACATTGATGTATTCCAAAATTGTCGATGACGAGAGAACCTGCCACTAATGACTGCAAGCTTATAGGTACTCATAGGACTCTAGGTCTTGTCTCTAGAATAGATGAGTTGATATTGATAAAGGGAGACCCGCTGAAAGGACAGAATTAAGGAACATCTCATCATTCAGCACGATTTACAAAGTAGGAGCTTGATGATTTGGAGGAAATCGAACGAAGAACATGTTCACGAACCAACAAACCTATGCATATTTTGCATGTGCCAGGTGCAAGCAGTACATGAAAAATACCCTCTGAATAGCAATCAATGAAGAAAAATGTTGACAAAGGAGAGGAAACCACCAATAGGGATAATGGCATCCAAGACACTACATGAATCCCAATGTGTGAATAGATGTCTTTCCGTCGAACACAAGGGAAAACACCCAGTCAATGACAAATGATGAAATGTCGACTGTTGGGTTCAAGGTTACCTACCAATGAGGAAAGTAGGACCAAGGTGTGAAATATGACTACAACTTCATGTGATTCTAAGACCAACTAAGGGTATGGCTGACATGTAAATTCAAGAGTTCTTAGGAATAGCCAACACAGGTTGATAGACATCCTTTGAAAAAGAGCATGAGACATATGGAAGACTCTGAAAACATAGACTCAATGATGAAACCTTGAGATGCAGGAGGCATCAATCAAACTCTCCATAGGGACTAGAAGAGTAACCAGTCGGGGGAGTAAACTCTCTGTAACGACCTCAACTTCCTAAGTTCATGCTAAACCCAAAATTATGATGACAAGTGGACTCATAAAAAAAAATTCTCTATTAAAAGGCGACACGACTGCTGCCAGTATAAGATAATACTCCCTTCCTGCCCGTATTTGTTTTTCATAGTCAAATGAATGCTATGATATAGAGGAGGAAACGAGTGTCGCAAGTAAGAAAAAGTAGTTCCAGTAGTGGAACATACCTATGCTCAATGGAAGGAGGTGCATTCACGAGATGGACACTCGAGGGAGTGTTCCCTCCTAGGTATAGGGTGTCAAGCTGTGAAGGATATAAACAAGGCTCTCCTTGGTTGAGGATGAAAAAATGTTGAGGTAAATGGTTTATAACCCAAAAGAGAGAACTGCAAACAGGCTCAATACGGCAAGCAAGGGCATGATATGCAAGTACAACTTAACACCAAAAAATGTCCTTTTTCATAATCTTAGTCTACTTGGTTTGAAAAAGGGATAAACTTGCACAAAATAAATGCCCTTTAAAATCTAATTTACGAG
>ML837973.1:12828-44972 GCA_009831015.1 Picea engelmannii | reverse complement strand
AGATGGAGTATGGTTTTGAGAGATGATGCAACTGATGACACTAATAGTGATGATGGTGCTCATGATCTAATCATGAGATAGTCTATACGACTATGTTGATGCCACCGGGTGAATGGTATGTTTGTGCTCAATACCATTACCTTCAATACCTCCTTAGCTAGGAGGGAGTGTTGATATTATGGTAGCTGCGGGATGTATTTACATTCACGTGTAAACGTGACGAGAATAGAATATTCCGGGAAGCAAGAAGAAACCCTAATTAGTTGGCTCATAACCCTAGAAGACAAGTCGACTCAAGAGGATAACTTGTATTAGGTTATTAGCCTCCAAGAGAAGAAGTCGGCTAAAGGAAATATTATATACTAAGTAAATAGGCACCCAGAATGAGAAGTCGACCCAGGTAGTTTGCTAGTTTTAGTATAAATACAGGAGGCCGGTCTTCATTCTGGTAAGCATTCTCAGAACTGCAGAAGCAACACTTATGCGCACTGTAGTTGGCCAATTTGTGCGCAAGTCTGGAGGAGAGCTGCCATTGCAGCTGCTGCAGCTAGCAAATTTCGGTTTTGGCTTGGACTATCTCTTGGTTATGGTTTGGACTCTTTGATCAACGCTTGTTTGGTGCGCTATCCTTGGAGAGAGAGGTGCGCTATCTTGTTTGGCTATCTAGCCTAGGGTTTGCTTCCGAAATGATTCTCTGTCAAGGTTAAGGTGCTCGGGGGTGGCTTCGGCCTATGGTTGGGTGACAATAGTGACATTGTCTATGGTTAATCGAGCACATCCATCATATTCTAACACGAACTGTGTGCCATAGAGATTTGCAGCTGTCCAAAATTAATCCAAGTGTCCCCAAGGAGTGCACTTGCGGTCACATTGGAATGACCATTCTTGCTTGGTACCCATGTTTTACCCATTGAAGGCACATGAGTTGCACTCGACTTTAGTACCTGCTTATTTTACTTCACTTTTTTCTTGCACTTTCATCCATGAGTCATTGGTTTTCTTTAAGGTGGATTCAATGGTTTTATGTTTTTTAGAAGAGAGGTTATGTGAAGAGGGAGCAACATGAGGGTGTTCATGTTCGTGCAAAGGACAATCTGTAATAAAATGAGGAGGGGAAAGATAAACAAAACAAGAGTTAGGGAGGTTTATATACATGACCTTTTGAACATGTGTGGAGCCATTGAAAAGAAGGTATCTTGGAAGGGAACTTATCCACCTCCACATAAATTCTAGCATCAGGGTACAAAGTGTGGGAACCTTCCTTGTCTCCAAAAAGCAGTGGATCAAAAGGATGTACTATCTTCTTGATTTCGGCTGGTAAGTGTTTGAGGATGTGAGGGAACTCCATCCAAAGAGTTTTCAGGAGGGAGGTTATGTGAAGAGGGAGCAACATGAGAGGGTTCATGTTTGTGTGAAGGAGAATCTTTAATAAAGTGAGAAGAAGAAAGACAAACAAGCAACAGTTAGGGAGTTTAAAATACATGACCTTTTGAACATGCATGGAGCCATTGAAAAGAAGGCGTATCTTGGAAGGGTGATGCTTTTAAATACCCACCTCCACACAAAGTCTAGCATTAGGCTGTAAAATGTGGGAACCTTTCTTGTCACCTATAAACAGTCAAGTGAAAGGCTGTACAATATTCTTGATTTGGGTTTGGAAGTGTTCAAGGATGCGAGGCAACTCCATCCAAAAAGGGTATTTGTGTTAAAATGCAAATTCTGGATTAGAAGTCTCATACTAGGGTTGCACATACACCAAAGCACCAACAAACATCTAAACTCCATTTAGGGACATTGCTTGAGCCGCGTCATCCTTGCCAAATGCAACACATATATCTCTTGTCCAATCCCCAGGATGATTCCACCTTCCAACCTCTAGGCCCCCAGTTATCAATTTACCACTTATAAAGCTCCGGTTCGAGAGGCAGCCCTCTTAAAAAGTGGAGATTGACAACTGTCTTCTTGAGCCTACCAACAACAGATATTAGTTTTGCGTCAATGAAAACTTCAATATCAAGTTCACTCAATTGACTCCAAGGTTTTGAGCTTAGCAATGAGGGGTATTCTTGACGATCGATCAAAAACTCTGCTTCAGAGAGGGGATTTGATGGACAGGACCGTCCATCCACCTGATTTTGCTTATGGCTATATGCGATATTATCGTGTTTCACCTCCTTAGGTACAGGCACATTGGGAGGGAATTCAACGAGGTTATCCATATGCTCGATAGCCAGCTGTGTGAAAAAGAACAATTTTTCTTGACGGGCCACTTGTTGTTATGGCTATTGTATGCTGAACCTTTGAGTTCTTGCTTGAAACACCCTTGAATACCAAGGCGTGAAACACTTTTACTGCAATATCTCTGAAATCAGCACCTGACAGAGGATCATTGGCGATAAACTGGAGATCCCTTGCTGGAAGTTTATTAAATCCCCCTTTAATCGGGGCTTTTTCAATGAGAGACATAATAGTATCAGTTACCTCAGCTGTTAGCATTCATATGTTTGTCCAAGGAAGCCATACCTCTAGGTTGCTTATGCCACAAGCTTTGCACATACACGGGCTCACAGGGTGGCTAACTCCAAGAAACTTGAAAAAATGCAAGCAAGAAATGGAGCCAATAGAAAAGAAACTAAAACAGAAAGAGAACCACAAGATGATGACCATTTTGGTTTCACAAACCGCAAAGCCACCACATCAAACTGACAGCCAAAACTAACCACAAGGAATGTTGCATAAAAAACAAAGTCAGCATACTAGGGCAACCCACAAGAGGCCTGGTGTGGATCTAGCAGAACAAAAACCAAGCAAGCAGAATCAGAAAGAGAAGCATCCCTGCTACAAAGCTGCCACACTTCTATAATAAACTGATCCTCAGAAGAAATGGCGACCTGAGCCTAGATGGAAGGACAATTACGACACTTTTGGAGCAGAACAAAATACCTATCCTTAAAATCGAGGCATGGCTAGGGCAACCTGAGTCAAGACGGAAAAAAGATAGACTGTCACAAAACAAATAGAAAGTTGATCATAAGAAACAACTTGATTATTTCCACATAGAAATTGTACGTGGGTTAGGGAAACCCATGCCTATGCGGGTTCATATCTGCTGTCTCTTGCAGGCATGGTCTTGTCTAGACCTGCATTTTCCATTATCATCTGTGACAGACCTGATTCTTTGTGTGAAAAATCTCACTCTGGTTCTTGTCTATCTGATTGTGCTTTGCTGTAAGCATTGTGCATTTTTTGATCCTGATCTGTTGATTTTGGATACAGGATACCCAAATAGTTTAGGTGGTGTTTCCTTGTATTTTAATTTATCTTCATGTCTTGTTCTATAAGTTTGACGTCTCTGATATGTGACTATATATCATGCCTGAAAACTAGGACTTAGATGCAGACCATCCTGACTGTTTGATATTCTGCTATCTGTGGGATGTATTTACTATTTAGTATTTATTTTAAGTGCATTGTTTTAAATATGATCAGAACTTTATGTTTTTGAGTGCACTGAGCTTTATTTGGTTGCTGTTTAATTACAGACATGGCCTAGCTACTAGAAAGAAGAAAAAGGAGGAATTCTGGGATGTGAAGAAGCAACCGTCTTATTGTCAGTTGATTTCAAATGCTCTTGCCAGTGATGCAAATAATGAAGACCAACAAGATGTCAAAGGACAACGAAGTATGGCTAATTCACTTGTTGGGGGAGGTGTAAATTTTCGCAAGACAAGGATTATAAACTTTGAACGTACAGATCCTTCACCACAAGGTTGGACTTAATTTATGGTGTTTTATTTTATTTGTTAGCTTTTGTTTTCTTTCAAATAAAACAGTCCATACTTCTATTCAAATAAATGATCAAAACTTACATATCTGTTAACAACATTAGCAGGGAGCTTTGTATGTTGTAGATTTCTATTTGATCCCGTTGCTCGATTGGAGGAAAAAATTCTTCAACAGAAAATGGTTTAGGACCATTCTAATCTTGTCTCACCATGATTTTTGCTGGATATTAAATTCTTTCAATGCTTCATTTTGTACCAATACAAAAAGCTGCTTCTCCCAATTACTCCTTGGGTGTTGAAGATTTTGGGATGGGCCACTGTTTCTTTGTTTTCTTGGAAAGCAGGTTTCTGTCACCTCCTTTCTTCTGCTCAGAGGCTCCCTTTGAAATGCTGCAGTGCTTTCCCCTTTAGGATTTGATCAGGCTCTCTATACTAGAGCAATGATTCTGCTTCCTGAGGTATTGCTGTCCTGTTACAATGTTGAGTGTTTACCATCCAAGATATATTAACTGCGTCTTTAGACTTCTTGAAGTCCTCCCTTAGCAAAGCAGGTATTTAATTTCTCCTCATAACATTCTTGACATGTTATGACCCAAGGGGGGCATATATATGGCTAAATGTATATGATATGACCCCAAGGGGGGGCATATATTGGCCTAAATGTACATGTAATGTGTAAATACATATGTAATAGGGTCGACCTAGTGATAAAGGGGCCTCATGTGCAAGTGTGAATAGCTATATATAAGAGATCATGTATTCATTATTGAGATGTGAATTGTGAAGTATGAATGGTATTGGGTTATTTGGAGGGGGTTCCCCTATTTTTTAAGGAGTTATTGTGTAACTTATCTATATTGGAGTTGTGCTCCACTTTGACATTTTGTACATGCTGTATACCTCTGTTATTTGATGATATTTTGAGTATTTGGATCATAACATGACACCACCATGGTTGGTTTTCTTAGCCATTTCTATGTTGAGAATTATAGCTTGGACCGGAACTTTCGCACAGGTTTTTGTATGAACGTGCGAGATATTTTCGAAAAGTAAATTCTATTTTGTAGTTCAGTTTGGTTAAAAGGCGAAAGTCTTATTTTTAGCAATTGATTCTAAAAATTGTATTTTTGAGCGTATACACACCAAGAAGAGAAACCGTTTAGAGGAAAAACGGTTGAATGATATGGTATTTATTCAGTATAACCTTAGGTTGAGGCACAACCAGTTGCTGGACAAGACCCCTGAATCCAACAACATATTTTTGGATGATGTTGATCCCTCATCAGATTGAGTTGTGGAGACTCAACCAACAACTTTTGACAATGAAGACCTTCCCTGGATGGATTTGGATCCCCAACCACATCAAGAGAATGTGTGCACTGTTGTTGCAATTGTATCTTTGCCTTCTGGACCAGGGGAATCAAACTAGTCTTGGAATCCCCCTGTTGAGTTTACTCATGTTGAGGATGTAGATGATGACTTTGAGTCTGATTCTGATTCCGAGTCAGAGTCCTCTGAGTCTGAGTTTCAGTATGCAGATTCAGATTATTAGATTGTGTAGTCTCTACTCTCTAGCTTCTAGAGTTATTTTTGGACTTTATAGGCCATTTAGAGCCTTTTTGATGATGTATTTTGATTCAGATATTCATATGACTATGGAGTGCACTTACTCTTAGTGCTATTTTGGTTTTATACATTGTTACTTGTTATATATATATGATAAACTTTGCAAATTTGTGTATAATGGTTTGGATTCACATGGATGCACATGAATATGTAATTTGTTTTCAAAATTTGAATATTTTATGTATTTTTAGTGATCGGTTTTTTGATCTAGTTTTTCTCTGGTTACGGTTCGGTTCCGGTTTTTTGGGTCGACCGGTTCTATTAACTTTAGGTTGATCTCAACCCTTAATCTTTTTTGAGATTAGGGTTTCACTTACTCAATGAATTATAAGAAACTGACTTGGCTAAGGGAGGGGCACACTTGAAGAGAGAGAGATCGATTTTGGGAGAGATCGATCGAGGATTTGTAGGAGGAAAATTGTAGGGAGACAAAGGAGGACTTTGCTAGAGGATCGACTCACTTCTTCAACACTTAGCAGAGGTTTTGCTTCAGATCTGACAAGGCTGTAAAGGGTGACACCGTTTTGGTGCAGGAGGGTCGTACCATAGCGTAGAGGCACTCATTTGTCATAGTTGTCTCGTTTTGGTAGACTTGTTGAGGTTTCTAGGAAGCCATACTTTTTGTTGAGGAGGGATTTTGCTGAGATTTACTCAACCATTGAGAAGGATCGATTAAATTTGTAAGAGAAATCCATATTTTCCTACTACTAATAATAAATCCACAAATCCGCTGCATTGGTTTTCCCTCTGGGGTTTTTCTAGGAACAAATTGTCCAAAATTACTTGTGTACATGTGATGTGATTGCTGATATCTTTTATTGTTAAGTTCCTGATTATTATTTTCTGTTGTGTAATTTTTTTTTTGGAATTAAACCTAGTATAATCAGTTAAAAGGAAAATTAATTGGTTTAGCAAACAAGGTTTGAAGAAATTTCACACAGAGCGGCTAGGCAAGATAGAGAGAGATATTATGATATATCTATTGTAAGCGCAGTGCGCAAGCCTGGAATGATTACAGAAAGCATAATAAAGAAGCCAACCATTGTGGACGTAGCCCAAAGTTGGGTGAACCACGTTAACTCCGTGTCTCTATGTGTGTGATTCATGTGATTTTTTATGAATAATAGGTTTCTACATGTTAGACTAGATCTGTTACTATATGATCATTGCGTAGTAGTTATGGATGTTATGGTGAATAGTTTATGTTGCAATCTATATCACAATGGTATTGCATAAAATCAATTACGAAGTAACCAAGGAATAACAGACACAGGATAATGCGCACATAGTAGATAAGTAAGAATGAATAAGATGATTGCCTCCCATCCCCTCGTTCCTGCAGAAACTTGGTTCTTGCAGCTCCAATAGATGCCTCGGGTGAGACTTCGCTTGCATGTAGGTGATGCCGAAAGGGCCAATATTTGAAGGGTTTTGTTGGTTAGATAACTTGAAACTAGGGTCTTACAACCACGTGCCAACAAATGGTTCCATTGTCGGGACTTGGGATTTGTGATTGAGGGAATATTTTGGAGGATGACTAAGAAAGAGATCTCAGAATGGCTAGTAGGGAAGGAACGAGAATTTGCTAAAAAAGAGAATAGAAACCCTCGGATGAGCGACGAACAATGGATGAAAAGGTATGTGTACACAGAGTTGCATGAGATTTTCTTTGGAGAATTTCCAATTATTTTGACTGAGTGGTTAGAAAGATTAGTGGAGAATACTGGAAGTTATCGAACTGCAGCGCCGAGGAACTGGACTCTTGAGTTGGTAAGGTAGTTGAATTCTGTAAGTAATAAGACTTGTCGTGTAGTTGATTTCTGGTTGGACATTATATTGGGAGGTTATGTTACAGAATTTGCAGTGGGTTGTACAGAGTAATACAATGTTGCAAAGAGGGATTTCTTCAAGGGTCCGCGCGAAAGGTTTATGAAATCATTGGGTACTTGGATAAAAATGTTGTTGTGCGACAAATACGTGATGAAAATGGACTTTGATTGCTAAGGGGCTTCGCGCACATAGGGGAACCGGGGGATGAAAAGAGGATAGTCTGAAGGTCGGAAATAATGAAGGAAGAAATGATGAAGGAAGGGAGGGACTGAGGATGCAGAAAACTGAAGAAGTGGTATCAGAAGAGGAAGACAAGTTTGGAGTACTGCGTAGTGGAAGAAGGTACAAGAGGTTGAACACTGGGGTTGAGAAAGGAGAGCCATGCAATGAGCCTTAAGGGGAGAGAACCCTGTGCAATAGTCCAGATCGTAGAAATATCGTACAGAGGACAGGAGGATTCTCAGTTCAATCCTATAATAGAAGAGCCTGTAAGTCCTACTCAGACTAGATCCTATGTCGATTCCACAACTTCGTGTGTGTCACCTAGATCAAAAGTAATAGTTGAAAATTTGTCAAAATCACTCATAATCAACAAAGGGAGTTAGAGTAGTAGTAATCAGAGCAATATGAGTAGTGTGTCGAGCCAGAGTAGTGGAAGCAGTGTGTCGAGTTAGAGTAATAGGGAATTGGCCACTATGCAGGGCATAACAAAGCACTCAGGGTAATAGGGGAATTGGCCACTATGCAGGGCATAACAAAGCAAGCAACGTAGGAAATTGAGGAGAAACTCACGACCTTGACTACACAGGTCGTAGAGGCAATTTTGGGAAATGATGCAGAAGTAATGAAAGAAGTTGCGACAGTGAGGGAAACCCTCCAAAAATTCATGGAGGCATGGAGGAGCGCGATGCAACAGGCTTGAGTGGCTCGAGACGAGCCACAGGTGAGTGTCGAGGGCATGTTGGACATGCATTTTGGATGCAATTTTGAAGAAAATCCTAAGTATGGAGGAGATGCACAACAAGAGAAGAAAGAAGAGAAGGCATGAACAGAGTGCGCAGTAAAGGCACATTTAGGATTGAAGTGCACATAAAAGGCCTGCTTGACAAGCGAATAGAAGGAGAATAAAGTAAGAGAATAAAGCAGGAAGATAAAGCGAGCGAAAAGGAAGGACAACAGTTTGACATGCAAAAGCAGGAAGAACAACAGTTGGGAATGCAAAAGCAACTGCAAATGCAAAAGAAGGAAAAACACACTTGAACAACGAGTCAACTTGAGTTGTAATAAGTCAGAATGAGTTGTAATAGGGTTTTGGGGGTAAGCAAGTAGGGTTTTGAGCCCTCGATTCCATCTATAAATATGTAATGGGTTGGGTAGAATAGGTTGCTGAAGTTGGGATGAAGGTCAAAAGTTATTGTTGTGGAGAGAATAGACTGAGATTGAGAGAGAGTCTATGTTTGAAGGTTTAGGGAGAGTTTTGGAGAGAGAGACTTGTACTACAGAGTAGCTAGGCAAGATGGAGAGAGATATCATGATATATCGATTGTAAGCGCAGTGCGCAAGCCTGTAATGATTACAAAAAGTATAATAAAGAAGCCAATTGTTGTGAAAGTAGCTTGAAGTTGGGTGAACCATGTTGACTCCGTGTCTCTATCTGTTTGATTCATGTGATTGTTTATGAATAGTAGGTTTTTGCATGTTGTACTAGATCTGCTACTATATGATCATTGCGTAGTAGTTATGGATGTTATGGTGAATAGTTTATGTTGCAATCTGCATCACGATGGTACTGCATAAAATCAATTACTAAGTGACTAAGGAATAACATACACAGGATAATGCACACAGAGTAGATAAGTAAGAATGAGTAAGATGATCGCCTCGTTCCTGCAGCCCCAATAGATGCCTTGGGTGAGAGTTCACTTGCATGCAGGGGATGCCGAAAGGGCTAGTATCTGAAGGGTTTTGTTGGTGAGATAACTTGAATGTAGGGTCTTACAAGCTACAACTGCGCACCAACAAATGGTTCCGTTAGCCCAAAGGTTGGTGAACCATGTTAACTCTGTGTCTCTATGTGTGTGATTCACGTGATTGTTTATGAATAGTAGGTTTTTGCATGTTAGACTAGATCTGTTACTATATGATCATTGCATAGTAGTTATGGATGTTATGGTGAATAGTTTATGTTACAATCTACATCACGATGGTACTGCATAAAATCAATTACTATGTAACCAAGGAATAGACACAGGATAATGCGCATAGAGTATATAAGTAAGAATGAATAAGATGATCGCCTCCCATCCTCTCGTTCTTGCAGAAACTTGGTTCCTGTAGCCCCAATAGATGTCTTGGGAGAGACTTCACTTACATGCAGGTGATGCCATAAGGGCCTGTATCTAAAGGGTTTTGTTGGTCAGCTAACTTGAACCTAGGGTCTTACAACTGTGCACCAACAACAACTCAGGTAATAGGGGTTAGAGAAGGTAATTTGTATAGGCTGTAGGGTGAACTTGTTAGAGCCTTGGTGCATGACAATGGCATCTTGTGCAAGTTGTGGGACAAGTGGATGGGGCACCTGTATCACAGGGCGTTGCCTATTTTGAGGGAGATAGTCATAGGTCTTCCAGAGTTCAGAGTTGAGCAACATGTGTGTGTAGAGGGTTTACGCTTGGAAATCATGCTGAGGTTGCTTTCCCAAGCAACAATCATATGTCTAAGGAGATTCTAGACCTAGTGAAAGAGGATGAGGAGTAGGAAGCTCCGAAGGTTGAGCTAGGATCACTATTGATTTTCAGAGCAGTACAACAACCTTTAGGTGGAGAAGGGGGAGATGGTATCCCTTTGCATTTCTATTAGGAAACCTTGATCGTTAAATCATACATTGAGGGATGCTGAGGAGCATGTTGAGACTCCTAGGAGCACATTTAGAGAGAGCAGACCTTTGAAGAAGTTTTCAAACTATATGCCATTGATGAGCATCATTCTAGATTTGGAGCCTTCTAGTTTTCCGAAGGTAGCAGACCAAAAAGTATGGCGAGATGCCATGGTGGAGTACACCTCCATCATGAAGAATGATGTTTGGGACATAGTGCCAAGACTAGAGGAGAGGTTAGTTGTGATTATAGTTGGTTCTACAAGATAAAGCATGTTGCAAATGACAACATTGAGAAATTCAAAGCGAGCTTTGTGGTTAGAGGGTTCTCCAAGAGAGGGAGTGGACTAGGAGGAGATACTTTTGCTGTGTTCCCCAAGTATACGAAGCAACCCGAGGGATTTTAAGTAAGTGGGAATGAGTCAGATGTTTGTTTTGCAGTGAACACCCTGAGTCAGTTCACGGTGTAGTTAAGGTAGGAGCATTGGGTAGCAACAAAACATGTGCTTAGGTATTTGAGGGGCACAATGGAGTATGGTCTGAGATATCTTGGAGGTGATGAAGTGAAGTTGTAGGATTATTTAGACTCATATTGGGTAGGTAGTGAAATAGACAAGAAGAGCACTTTAGGGTGTCGCTTTAGCTTGGGATTAACAATGGTATCCTGGTTTAGTAGGAAGCCGATTTCCGTGGCACTTAGCTCATTAAAGAGAAAATATCACTTCATACAAGATATGATTCATAATGGAGCAGTGAATCTCCAGTATATTCTGATGGATCAATAGGTAGCTGATATTTTGACCAAGCCCTTGGCAAGTGGGAAGTTTGAGGCATTTAGAGATAGACTTGGATTGGTGCAGAATTCATTTCTGTTGAGAATGTTGAGAATTATAGGTCAGACAGGTACTTTTGCACAGGTTTTCGTGTGAATGTATGAGAATTAGTTTGAGATATTTTCGAAAAGTAGTTTTATTTTTGAAAAGTAAATTCTATTTTGTAATTCTATTTTTGAAAAGTGAAAGTCTTATTTTTAGCAGTTGAGTCTAAAAAGTGTATTTCATGCATGCATGACTTAGATTAGGAGTAATCTCAAAAATAAATTAGGGTTTTGGTCTCAACTAAAACTATAAAGACAGGTCAAGATAGAGAGTTCACAAACTTGAACAGTTGAGCAGGTTGAGTGATAGAGGGAGACAGCAGGCAACTAGGAAAGAGACGTTAGCGTGCAGTCCTATGCAGTTTTGTACAGTTGTATGGACAATACCGTATACATCCATACAGTCGTGTACAAAACCGTGACGACATCCGGACAGGTTGTTCTGCTCAGTTTGGGGTGTTTTATTTGGCATTCGTGTAGTGCTGTTTTTAAGTAACTTGTGGAGGTTTCCTTGTAAGTTTTTCGAAGGAATGAAAAGCTAGTTTTGAAGTAGTTACCTGTGTTGTGTGAAATTAATTTTTATGTTTTCGCTATTTGATTTATAGCTATTGTGTGATTAATGCTATGGTTCAGAATTTATTTCTGCAATAATTAAATTTAATATTCTTTTTGTTTGATTGAGATCACAAGAGCTTTAGTCACCCAGGGCCTGGATTTTTCACATTCTATTTCTCAATAAGATTTGTTCTCCTTTGGCAGGGTGATGAAGGGTGACTGTATTCATGGTTTTTTCTGCAATAGATGTGATGTTTTTAATGATCCAAAACTTGCCTCCATCTTGGTCCTTGAAACCCGAGACAAAATTTTCGCTGGAAAACCTTTACCTTTATATTTGTAAATTTTTCTAGCCTAGGTGATTACTTTCCTAATGTTCTTTCATTAAATAACTCAAAACATAATTAATTTACAGCATGAAATTAAATTTTTGAACGTTGCATCCATCACATAGTAGCTGAAAAATGAATTGTGCAAGAAATAAAACACACAGATTTCTCATTCTAATAAGCTTTCATTCCTTTGATCAAAGCTTATAGGGTGACGTCTGCAGCTTGCTTGTACCAACAACTATATAGTCATTAAAATCACCTCAAATAGCAGTGTACAACCTGTGTAAAAGAGGATACTACTATAGTAGAATGGCCTACTTTGTTTTTTCCTTTCATGGACAACAAAATGCTCTTACTCTCTCTCAACATTGAAGCACACTCTAGCAATACAGTGTATGTCCAAATATGAAGTTGTATGGCCTGTGCAAAAGGAAAAGAGAACTACAACAATGGTACGACTTGTTGGTATCTTGCTGGTCTCTTTAGCAATTTATTCTTCTTCTCCCTTGCTCTCTTTTCGTGTGTGTTTGACCTCTCCTATCTTGTCCTTTTTATGCTTCGAGAGGAAATAGCTAATCTCCTCAATCTTAGCTGCTACCTATCTCAACCTTGAGATGTATTACTATGATTAAATCCTAATCGAAGTCACTAATATTCTACAACTTTCAGAACATTCCATTTAGATTTTTGAGACTAAGTTGACTTCAAAACATTAGACTTTCACTTTTCTTTTATTTTTCAAGTGAAATTGCAAGATGGAATTATTTCCCACTTTTCCATGTCTCGAACCACTTTCATTATGTTCACATTGAAACCTGTGCAAGAATTTCTTGCTCAAGCTACATTTCTCACTTCCTCTTTGTGAGGAAGGTATTTTGCACCAATCCAAGTCTATCTCTAAATGCTTCAAACTTTCCTTTTGCTAAGGGCTTGGTCAAAATATCAACTACCTTTTGATTTGTGGGAATATATTGGAGCTTCATTGCTCCTTTTTGAATCTTGCTTCGTATAAAGTGATATCTAATCTCTATGTGCTTGCACCCGTCATGAAACACTGGATTCTTAAAGAGTTTGATATATCTTTGATTATCACAACGAATGATTGTGGGATTCAACTCTCGATGGAACAATCCTGCAAGTAACTTGCGAAGCGATATGGCCTCACAACTAGTAGTAATGGTTTCCATGTATTTTGCTTCTACTAAGCTAAGTGCTACGGAAGTCTATTTCCTACTGAAGCAGGGTATCATTATCGAACCCAAGCTAAAACAACACCCCGAGGTGCTCTTCTTGTCTGCTACACTGCCTTCCCAATCTAAGTTTGAATACCTCTACAACTTCACTTCACCATCTCCAAGATACCTCGGACCATACTCCACTGTGCCCTTCAAATCTCTAAGGACATGTTTTGTTGCTACCCAATGCTCTTTCCTCGACTCCACCATGAATTGACTTAAGGTGTTAAAAAAAAACATATATTTGGTCCATTGTTGACCAAATACATCGAGGAACCTATCAAATTCTTGTACAACGTGGGGTCTACTAATTCTAAATATGAAACTGTCGCCTTCTTTAGATTAGTGATGATGGGTTTGGCCATAGGTTTGCAGTCCTCCATCCAAAATCTCTTTAGGATCTCAATTGCATACTTACCTTGCCCAAGGAAAATTTCCCTTGTTTTCTACCAAACCTCCAAACCCAAGAAATAATGCATCATGTTGATGTCCTTCATCTCAAAATTAGCTGCCAAGTTTGCTTTGCATCCTGCAATTAGCTTCTCTGCACTTGTAAGAAACAAGGCATCTACATACATCACCAAAACAAGCAGATCATTCCCAATGAGTATATAATATAAATTAGGATCTATTTTGCTTTTGGTGAAGACCATACTCTGCAAGTATTCTTCTATCCTTTGTTGTCCCATCTTCCAAGATCCATTGAGGACACCGGTGTTGGATGTAGACTGTTGTGTTGCATTTGTTTACCCAAAGAAACATCGGTTAGTTCTGGTCATGAATCATGGCCTTAACAACCCCTATGATGGATCAATTCTTCCGTTCTACAACCCCATTCAGGTGTGGGTTGTACGGAAAATCAACTCCATCTTGATTCCTTCCTCCTTGTAGAAAAACTTGAACTCCTTGGAGGTATACTCACCACCATTATTCGATCGCAAGACTTTGATCTTCTTCCCTATTTGGTTTTTGACTAGAGCTTTAAACTCCTTAACCTGCTAAAGACCTTATCCTTGGTCTTTAAGAAGTATATCCAAGTTTTGCAAGAGAAGTCATCAATGAAGGAAATATAGTATACATGTTTCTTGAAATTGATGCTATTGACATTGGTCCAAATACATTTGAATGCACTAGGTCTAGAATTTACTTAGACCTATGCTCGTTGCTTGGGAAAGCATCCTTGGCTTGGCATGCTTGACAAGCATGCACCTTTGCATACTCCATGTTGCTTAACATTGAACTATGGAAGACTTGTAACTATCTCCCTCAAAATAGGAAATGCTCTATGATGTAGGTGTCCCATCCCCTTGTGCCACAACTTGCACAAGCTGTCACTGTTATGAATTAGGGCTTGAACAGGTTTACCCAACAACCTATAAAGACTAACTTCTCCAACCCCTATTACTTCTGGTGTATCTGGGCTAGATTCCCTTGGCTTAATGAGAACTTGTTGGTTCTTGAACTCAATTGCAAAGCTCTTATCCTCCATAATTGAAATTAAAAGCAAGTTCTTCCTAAGACTTGGAAGAAACAAAACATTGTCAAAATCTAAAGTGTTACCTAATTTGAGCTGGAAGGGAATAGGACCAATTCTTGCTACTGGGTACTTGGCATCATCACCAAGCTCAACCTACGCTCTTGAGTCCTGCTTTGTTAGACTAGAAAATAACTGTCGGGCTGATATCATATGATGAGATGCCCCATTGTCTACATACCATGCATTCCTAGGAACTGTGTTGGTAGAAAGGAAAGATACAATCAAGAAATCCTTCATGAACATGGCAACAAACTCGTTCATCTGAGTTTTTGTAGATGTTTCTATTTGCTTCTACTGTCGTTTCCCCTTACCCTTTTTCTTATTTAGACACTATGATGCATAATGACTTTGCTTATGATAAATGAAGCACTTGATTTTACCCAAGTCCTTTCGTAGCTGTGGGGCCGACATCTCATTCTTGTTGGGTCCTTTACCTCTGCTCTTATTTGTCTGGCCAAATAGGGCCAGGTTCTCGTCACCACCCTTCTTGCTGGCCTTTGACTCCATACGAGTCTCCTCCTAGATATAGTCATTCCACTACCTATCAAAGTTAGGAAGATTCTTATGAGGACAAATACCTTTGACAAATGGTTCCCATGAAGTTGAGAATCTATTCAGTGCCATGTTCACTAGCTCCACATTTGCAATCTTTTCCCCAACTGTTGCAAGTTGATCATAGATCTGTGTGACCTTCATAAGGTAAGTGGTAACTAAATTTGATTTTGTGATCTCTATGGATTTGAGTTTGTTTTGCAATATCATCTTTCTGTTTATGTTGTCACTCTGGTAGAGGCCAACTTGGGCATCGAGCATCTCCTTTGCGGTTTTCTTCTTGGATATATGAGGGATTAGATGAATCTTTATGGCATCCATGATCATCTGCTTGGCTTTTACTACCTTCTTCTTGTGAGCTGCGAACTGTAGTGGATCTGTAGGCGAAGGCACAACATCTTTGACAATATCCCAAAGATCATTATCTTCTTATAATAATGTAACTCTCACTTTCCTTGACAAGAAATTTGAGCTGCCATCCACTCTATCTTCGAGTCTGAGGTTAGCTGAGCCTGTCTCTGAGATCTAATGCACAAACTCCTAGATCTGAAAATTATTCCTTAAAAGAAATATTGACTAATTTTTTGTCCGTTCCACAGATATATTAGTCCTATTTGTCCTATTGTTCAAAGAGAGAAATCATCTTCCAATAGTAAATTAAAACCAACCATCAGATTACAACATTTTCCCTGTATCTACTGGTCCTTGTTTCCGGCAGTGAATTTACTACTATAAACCCTTGAGAATCTCAATCAAAGAAGCAGCTTTGATACCATGAAAATTTTTCTAGCCCAGGTGACTGCTGTCTTAATGTTAGCCAATTAAATAACTCAAAACCGAATTTATTTTGACAGCAGAAAATTAAATTTCTAAACATTGCGTCCATCACATAGTAGCTGAAAAATGAACAATGGAAGAAATAAAACACGTATACATCGATTTCTCCTTTTAATCAGCTTTTCATTTCTTTGATCAAAGCTTACAAGGTGACCTCTGCAGCTTGCTTGAACCAGCAGCTGTATGGTCAATAAAATCACTTCAAACAGTAGTGTATGGCCAGTGTAAAAGAGGGTATAGCAACAACAGTACGGCCTGCTTTGTTTCTGCTTTTCCTGGACAACAAATTGTTCTTTCTTTCCTTTCAACATTGAATCACACTCCAGCAATATTGTGTATGGCCAGATCTGAAGGTGTATGTTGATGATTGTAGCTCAGACAGGTGCTTCTGCATAGGCTAAGTGTCATGCGTGCAGAAGTTTTCCAAAGCGTCCCTAGGTACTTGCTTGATTTATTAAGTGGCTTTAATATGTCTTTCCTAAGTTTAACCTAGGAAAAACACATTAATTAATTTAATTAATTAATGTTGGCTATTGACTAAAGTTTTTTAAGGTTAAGTACTTTCCTAAGTTTAACCTAGGAAGAACACGTTAATTAATTTAATTAATTAATGTTGGCTATTGACTAAAGTTTTCTAAGGTTAAGTAACTTAAATTATTTTAGGGACTTAGATCTAATCTTGACCATTGATCTTAAGTGAGGCTTAGGATTTAATCCTAGCCATCCATCACTTTGGAGATTCGGGGGTTATGGTTTTGGCCAATGAAATGATATAAAGGAAGCCTAAGGGGAGGAGGAGGACACAACATAATACATTCAGTTGATAGAGAATGAGAAAGTGATTTTCTCAAGTGAGTGAGATACTGAAGGCTGAAGAGAGAGAAATTGCAGCAAGGAGATCAGAGGGACACAGGGACAGATTTGTACACAGTACAGCTGCAGGAAGAGATCACATATCTGTACAGCCTCATGGACAGATCCGTACGGACCTGTATGGCAGCCATACGAGCAGATCCATACCAGCACAGCCTTATGGTCACAGGAGGAAGGGAGAGGCCGCGAGCTGGGGTTTCAGTGGCGGGCCAAATTTTTCTGTGGGCTGAGATCTCCAGAAAGGGCTGAGTTACAGGTTCTTAAAGCTGCTGTAAAATTTCTATTTCTCTATCAGCAAAAATTAATAAAGATCAACTGAATGTTGGTTTTCCCAATTTGAGTTTCCAGGGTAAACATGTGTGTACTGTGTGACTTTTTTTACTTGCATTTCCGCTGCAATAATTGTTAGATTACCAGTGTATTTATTTTGAGCAGTTACACCAAATTAATTACGGGGTTAAATTAAATTTTTTGAGTATAAAATTGCTAGAGAAAGTAAATCAGATCTGGTATTTGAGGGTTTTTAACAGTGTACACCCAGATCTGAAGGTGTATGGCTTGTGTATAAGGAAAATACAACTATTGCAGTGGTACAGCCTGTACGGGCGGGTGGTATCTTGCTGGTCTCTTTGACAATCTATGCCTCGTCTCCTTGAATGCACTCTTCCTTCTTCCAGCTCTCTTGCTCTCTTCTCATGTGTGTTTGACCTCTCCTATCTTGTCCTTTTTATGCTTTGAAAGGAAACAACTAATCTCCTCAATCCAAGGAGCTATTCTCCTCAATCTTAGCTGCCATCTATCTCAATCTTGAGATGTACAGCTACGATTAAATCCTAATCTAAGCCACCAATGCTCTAGAACTTCTAGAACATTTTATTTAGATTCCTAAGACTAAGTTGACTTAAAAACATAAGGCTCTCACTTTTTGAAAAAACTTTTTCAAGCAAAATTTCAAGATGGAATTATTTCCCACTTTTCCTAAGTGGTCACTAAAGAAATGTCTTGAATCATTTCCTGCACGTTCACACTGAAACCTGTGTAAGGAGTTCCTGCTCGAGCTACATTTCTCAACAATTTTGAGATACTGCTGAATTCAAATTCTAATGTTAGACAACATGTCAATATCTTGTCAACTGTTAAAGACAAGTAAACTTCTTTGAATCCCAATGGAGTTTCCTATTGCTGCTAGTACATATTCTACTGAAAAATGAAAGGGCAGGTTAGCAAGCTTTACCCAAGTTGTGACTAAGGAAAGAGATAAAGATAGAYGATAAAAATCAGTGAACCACAGTTTCAAAAAATGCCAAGCACTTACTCAAAACGAGATTTGCTATCTGAAACATATTTTTCTGTTTGCAATGGACTTGAATTTTATTAATAATAATAATAATAATCTATTTTTAAGGTCACGGCCAAGCCAGCACACCAAATTGATGTATGAGACCCCCTTGTTTGTGGGACAAGGGACCCCCCTCCGCCCAGCGATTTGACTGGTAAAGTCTACGAAGGTATACATACCCTACCCCCCTCTGGATTTGAACCTGTGACCTCTTAAGAGGGAACACATGTTCTTAACCATTAGGCCCACTCAGGCTGTATAAACTGAACTCTAGAGATGAGGTATCAAGTGAAAGGGTTGTCCAGCAAACCTGCCCATGACCTCTCAAGCCAGTCTGAAAGCACTGCATGATTTAAAGGAGAGCAATTGGACTTGTTCTCTGAAAGGTCAAGGGTTAACTCCAGAGCCTCATTTAGGGACACCTTCAAAGGGGAGAAATGTTTTCCTTTCCACCCAGAGACCCTGATGCTTACCTGGAACCCTTGAAGAAATTCCAACACCAGAACCCAGTAATGGACTTTGATCTCCATTACTAGGATTTCATCCATAGCCTCCTCACTTGACACTGATGCTTAGCTGGAACCCTTGAAGAAACTCGAACACCAGAATCCAGTAATGGACTTTGATCTCCATTACTAGGATTTCTTCCATAGCCTCCTCTCTTGACACCGTTCACTCTTTTGACACTAGAGATAGAAGTCCGACCAACAGAGATTTAGAGCATTGATGGAGATGGAGAACACTTACCCTCATTATTCAAACTCTTTTAAGAAATTCCACTTACCTTGAAGAAATTCCAACACAAGAACCCAGTAATGGACTTTGATCTCCATTACTAGGATTTCATCCATAGCCTCCTCACTTGACACTGATGCTTAGCTGGAACCCTTGAAGAAACTTGAACACCAGAATCCAGTAATGGACTTTGATCTCCATTACTAGGATTTCTTCCATAGCCTCCTCTCTTGACACCATTCACTCTTTTGACACTAGAGATAGAAGTCCGACCAACAGAGATTTAGAGCATTGATGGAGATGGAGAACACTTACCCTCATTATTCAAACTCCCTCTTATTTGTGATTGTTAATACTTCGTTGATGCCCGATTTGATTACTTGCTTAATTTTCTGTTTCATATTTTCTTTTTCAGGTGCCCCAGTAATGCAACGTAGAAATCGGGTTAGATTGGTAATGTGTGAACGTGGAAAGGACGGAATGGTGGAGGCAGTTGTGCAATTTGGTGATGATCAAGATGATGATTCGTCGAATTCTATTCCTCATGACATTCTTCCTTTATTGCCTAACACTGTAAGTGAAGATTCAACAAACTCTATTCCTTGTGCCATTCTACTTTCTTTGCCTTACCCTGTAAGTGAACCATTCTAATTAGTTTTTGGCTAAAAATGTGTTTAGTTTATATCGATGCTTATTTGAGATTCAAACTTTTTTAGTCATTTAAGCTAGTGTATTGCTTATGCTGTGCAGCATTATGCAGATATTCTTGCTATGCAGTTTTGTGCTCTGGTAAGTTTTTTGGGTCACTTTCTTTGTATTTGGACGATTTACATGATATGACAATCCTTCTGATGTAGTGCCTACTCTATATGTCAATTGTAGATGGTGAAAGATGGATATAAATTGACTGAGGATCAAGTTCAGGCAATTGTTTCACGTCCAAATGTACCTCAAAATGCATCATCTATTGCGCAGACCATGGCTCCTGGTGGTTCCACACTGGGTGGTAATATTAATCAGTTGCCATCTTCTCCTCATCTAATTACAAGTCAGAACATGCCAAGCTCAGCTTCTGTATGTGGGATCCCTGCTATAAATCCCTTGCAATTGTCATCTCCTAGTGCATTAGCTGCAGTTCGAATGCCTCCTCCGGGCAATACTCCAAATCGACAGCTCTCTTCAGGCTTCTTGCATAATGGATTGGGTACTTCATCAAAGACACTGCAGCATGATGCTTCTCAGCTTGCTGTAGTACAACAACAGCAGCAGCAGCAGCACCAGATGCAGCAACATCCACCACAAGCTCAAAGGTCTCAACAGCTTGTCTCTGCCAGTCATCTTCCCCAGCTAAATGCATCAAGCCATAGTTCAAACCAACAGATGAATGCACAAATTATGAATAATCCTAATCATTTGCAGCAGTTTCAGATGCTTCAACAGCAGAGGCAGCAACATCCATTCCAGAGGAAGGTGATGCTTGCAGGAAGCATGAATCCTCTTGCATCAATGGGGGTAGGGAACAATATGAGTGGTGTGAACAATATTAGTGGTGTTAGTATGCCTGTAAATGGTGGTCCTCAAGGAGGTTTTGCTAATATGGGCCTAGGTGGTATGAATAGTGTTGTGGGTATGGGAAGCATAAGTGGAATTTCAGCATCCATGGGAGGCATATCTAGTTTGAATAATATTGGCCAACACTCTAGTATGGGAAATGTGATAGGACATAACTTTCGGCCCATAAATCCACATACGGTAGCAGCAACATTCACAAATAAAGCACGCATGGCTCAAGGCAGAGGACGTCCAGGTGTAATTGGAAATTCTTCCATAAGAAATCCATTTGAAAATATGCCAGGAATAGCTGTAGGTAATCAAACTCATAACTCAGTGGGTTTGTCAATGCTGGGACAATCTCAAGGTAGAGGCAATATGAGTTCCTTACAAAGAGCTGCAGGTACAGGAATGGGTCCTCCAAAAATTGGAACATCTGGAATGGGACAGAACCTCTATCTCAACCAACAACTAAGCAATCAGTCACAGCAAATTAATTCCCAACAGCAGCTAAATCAACAGCCACAGTTGAATGTGCAGCAACAAGTGAATTTGCCACAACCCCCCTCATGTCAACAGCCTTTGAGTGCACAACCCTTACTGAATGTACAGCAACAACTGACCCAACAACAGCAAATCAATCAACAGCAGCAACTTAATTCACAGTCGCAATTAAATTCACAGCAACAACTTAATCCTCAACAGCTCAACTCACAACCACAACTGAATCCCCAACAGATGAGTGCTGGAAATATTGTCTCCGTTGGAGGTCCAACCAGCCCTCAGCTTAGTTCTCAAACATTGGGATCTGTTGGAAGCATAACGAGTTCGCCCATGGAGTTGCAGAGTGCAAACCGAGGGAATTCAATGACAACAGGACAGTAAATTGGCTTTCCCTAGGAGATGATTGGTATGGTGATCCTTTTATTTAAATACATGTCACGCTGCAGAATTATCACTCAGCAACTTTCCTGTTATGTCCTACTAATAATGTTTGCTGAATGTTATATCCATCTCTCCAACAATAGCAGGTGTGGGATAAACGCTTTGATTTTTATCCAGTCACATGAGAGAGTGGATATCATTTGTTACCTGAATTCGAAGGTGTTTTGCATTAGGTTATCAGTCAATAGTCATGGTTATTTTATAGTCTGTGTAGGGCTGAGCTTTTCTGAGAATGTAAATGAAGCCAGATGCTTCTCAGTTGTATATAATGTACTTTTTAGTCTTTATGTGCCCTATTTATGTTTTTAAATTTTGACAAATTACCATCTTCTATTGGCTATTTGTGGTATGTTACTATATACCAATGCATCTCCAATAATTTTTTTGGAGAAAAATAAAGAAATCTTTAATTTGTTCGCGTTCTGCTGTTTTTACCTAATCAATCATCTTTGGCACAACTAATTTCCTATGATGTGAGGGTTTACCCTAGTGAAGTAATGGCATCAAGGTTTAAGAAAACAACTAATTTTGTATGCTTGCATTTCCCTCACCAAATCTCTTTCAAGTTCCATTAAAAATAATAATTCATCTTGAAGTTATTCAGGCTTAACTATTAGGCCAATTGTTGAAAAGATAATGGGTTTCTTAGATACAAGTCTCACTTTAATGTCATCAAGGTTTAAGAAAGCAACTGATTTTGTATGCTTGCTTTTCTCCTGGCCAAATCTCTTTCGAGTTCCATCAAAAAATAATAATTCATCTTAAAGTTATTCAGGCATAACTATTAGGTCAATTGTTGAAAAGGTAATGGGATTGTTAGATACAAGTCTCATTTTAATGTTATTCTTATGCTGTTGGCAAGAAAACAACCCTTGTAGTCACCTTAGAGAATCCAGGGTCTCCTTCCTTCACCCAATCCTCTACAGAGGGGTCAATCTTTCATTCAGGATACTGTTGACCTGAAAGATAATAAACTGGAATGAGCTTGGTTGATTGCTGATTTCCTCATCATTCAGTTCGGCTCTCCTTAGGATTATCATCGTGCCTTGAGAGCTAAGAAACGACTTGGCACCCTCCCTAGCAAGATCTATCTTGATTGTGATCTATGTTGTCTGCAGCTTGAGGAACTTCGGACAGCTAGACCTCAAGTAGTAATAACCAGGAAGGAGAATGAATGGGCCGTTATCCGCAACCTTTGAGCTGTTATACATGAATTCCCACTTCCATCTTGGCTAACCAAATGACTGTCACAACAGGGTAATGGGGCGGAGGACATTATTTATTTGGCATGATGGAATTTCAACAACTCCACATGGTCTTCCCCTAGTACTTTTTGGGAGGTGTTTGTGATGTTGGACCTCATTTTCCTTATTGAGAGACATGACTGATGAGAGCCCCATGAGGATGCCACTCAACATCAGTGTTTAGATAAGAGACATGAAGCTTGGGGGGGCGCATTCGAGGTTCCAATGATGTGGCTTACCTCATTTGCAATAGTCTTTGGTCTAGAGTGTCACTTGTACGTTCAGGTTTGTTGGGGCACACTGAACCCCCTCCATGACATTCATTGCCATTTGCTACTTCTCCCTTGCATTGTTGAGTTCCATGCTCCATTTCGATGGTGATCCCTTTCTCGACGTTTATCTGAAGGACTCTCAATATTTCTCACCATGGGCTTGCCATTCTTTTGGGTGATTTCAATGCCCATAATGGGCCTCTTTAGATGCCAATCCATGACTTGGGGGGATGCACTTTATCTCCATGGATCCTGTTTGTCCTGTTGTTGAAAGAGTTTCAGCGAACAGTTCCAATGCCATCATTGTTCAATGCAAGGGTGTAATGTTCATTTTTGGCTAGGGTTGACCTTGTATTGAGTTAGGCATTTGTAAATCCACTCTCATTTGTATTCTGGCTATGATCGACCTTTATGGAATTGGGTATTCATAAACAACTCTCATTTGTATTTCAACGTTTCTCTCTATAGCCCTCTGTTTTGCTTATCAAGGTGTTTGGGAATGGTATAATCCTCACACTTGGCAATTGTTCAATGTTTACTCATCTTGTGTCTATAATGAATTTGGTTAGGCATCAATGTAATCATTTATTATAATACTAGGTTGTGGTTAAGGCAGACCTAGTAATCTGGATAGAGGCCCATAACTTGCCCATAACTTCTTCTTGTGGACAGTGCCCTACCTGAGTGGTTTATAAATACACCATAACTCATCTGCATTTTATCGTCTTATGATCTTCTTGATCATTCTTTAGTTTACAAGCATCATTCTTTTATAAAGTGATTTATGTTTGAGGGCACCTATATCTTTGGTGTTCACTTGTGTTTGGGGATCTCTCTTTCTCTCTCTGCATGGGTTTATTTCTCTCTAGCTTATTCATGCTTATTTTCTCTCTATTGGCTGATTTATCTTCAATCCTTGCACTGCCATATTGCTGTTTTCTCCTTTCTCTCTATTGGCTGATTTTTGGTTTGTTTTGGTTCCATTCGATTATCTTGTTGTCACTTGTAAATCTCAGTATTGTATGAGAGGTGTAAACCTTTACCTACTCATTTCACTGCTGGTTAGGGTTTCCTATTGGTTGTTCACACTGGAATATTTTGTGATCATATTTTGGCATGTGGGCAAGTGCCTAACTTGAAGAGTTTTGGGATGTTTTCATGGTTTATTATTGGCCAATAATAAACTAAGGTTTCTAGATGTGGTTTTCAGGTGCTGATTCAGAGATTTTTGGTGAGTGGCATTGTCCTAAGCACTGCGAAAGTGGGTTTTTCAGATCTGATATTTTTGGCAGCCGATCCAAAGATTTTTTTGTCTAGTGGGATTGCCCTAAGGATTGCAGAACTAGGGTTTCCAGACCTAATTTTTTTAATCCACCAATCTAGAGATCTTTTGTGTATACTGGCAAAGGATCGTGGAACTAGGGTTTCCGAATCATCTCTTGTTTTGGGTTAAAAAGAAACCTCTTTCAAAACCAACACTAACCTACTTGCTTAGTTTTGTAGCAGAATTTCTCTCTCTGGGTTGCACTCTTTAGCTAAGGCTTGCTCCATGCTAGTGCAGAATTCATACACTGTAAATTTTTTGGAAGAAGCTGGTAGTATTTTTCTTCTCTGGGCCAGTTAGATAAAGAAGGAACCTATATGCAATTTTTATCATAACGAGAGATATGTCTCCAAATCTCTCATGATTTGTCTTTAACGAATTGAAGCGCTTGCAAGAGTAACAAGGTGCAATAAAGATTTTTTCGACGATACTAAAACAATTTATAGTGCACATGAGGCCATTCATTGTGCATATAGTTGTGATCTATTGTGCCAAACCTTGATCAATGTAAGGCTTCATTAGTTTTGCATTTTAGGGTTTTTGGATCAAGCACATTGGGCCATATTTCGATATATTGTTTATAGATCCTTCCAGTACAAATGCTATTTTAGTGGAGGTTCTATTCATGATTTGCTCAGATCTTTTCCACTACTTGTCACTAAGGATTCAACGAATGATTCTTAGTGTATTAGAGTGGATCTTTCTCCATCTCAGTTTCTTGTACCTTCTCTCATTGATGTATCTTCTACAAAGACTTCCTCTACACTGTAGTTGAACCCAAAGGACTCTTGTTACGATGCAAATTTGGCAATGCATTTTGCCTACTAGGCCTTACTTATTCCATGATGTGATGAATCATGATATTGTTAGATTTTACTGCACCTCAGGTCTGGTCTATATCTTTGACAGTGATACACAAATTTACTATTTGAACTATAAGCATAAACACACTGAGATGCCTAATCATTTAGCACAGCAGAAGAATCAAAAGCTAGCAATTAGATCATACACAGGTACACAAGAATTTAATGCCCAATTCCAATGTTCTTAAACCAAGAACCAATGGGCTCCTGTACCAGGGACAATGGCCCAATCTTACATACAGTAAAATACTAAAATTCACTTGCAAGGCACAGCTGAAACCTTCCTTGGTTTTCATGCCAAACTTGGTCCATGACTGCTGCTGTTCCAGCTCCAAATACACTGCTGTAACAGACTTCTAGGGCTGTCCAAAAGTTGCTGTTACACCTCTGTAACAGCCCTCTTTTGCTTCCCTCAAGATCTGCCTTTAGAGTCTAGACTGTCTTCAAAATCTGCTGTTGTGCTCACTGTAACAGCTTCACAAAGCTACCTCCAGACTGTTGTAACAGCCCTTACAGGACTGTCCTCAAGGTGTTGTAACAACCCTTCACTTTGGCTGTTACAGGCCTGCAACTGTCTACTGAGGCTGTGGCTGCTTGTTCTCTGACAGGCCAAGTCTGCCACAGGTCTTTGGCAGCCTTCCTTGGCTAGCCAAATCCTCCCACAGACCTGCAACTTCTACTCCACTGTCCAGCACACCTGTAGCTGCCCTTTTCCTTGCCCAAGGGGCCTCTAGAACTCAGCCGCTGTCCTAGAACACTAGGCTGAGCCTTTTCTAGGGACTGCAACAATGTTCGCATGGGCTGTGGCTGGCTTCTATCCCTAGGCCAAGTACCCCTCTTGCTGTAGCTAGACTCTACCTAGCGGACTGAGCCTCTCCTAGGCCTCGGCCTGCTCTTCTTTGGCTGTCAGCAAGCTTGAGGTCCTCTTCCTTCTTAGAAACCTGCCCAAAACAAGAAACAAGACAGCAGACTGAGGCCTAGCGGCCCCTTTCGATGGCTGGACTGCAATAACCAAAGGCTGGACTGAAATCACCAAGCTCTCCACTTGTTACTCTACAATAAGGAAATGTCACAATGACTTCTCTCCTTTATATACAAGTCTTAAGGGTCATCAAGAAAGCCCCTCCATAAGTCAACATCAAATTAGACTCACTTGTGGGTGTGAAGCCCCATCACAAACCCAGAAAGCCCATCGCCAAGCTCCCATGCTCCCAACTCAAAATACAAGAGGGTTCTCACCAAATGAAAGAGCTAATCTGGTGCCCACGACGTTTCCCACGTGCCTGGCACCTAGGCCACTAGTGGCAATACCTCCTGAAGCTACAAGAAGCATCATCATTATTGACTCCACATTTGGAGATGTTCTTTATGTTCTTGGAGTAGTTTTTTTTTTATAGTGGATGCTTTGGTCTATTGTGATGTGGGGCCTTATTCTAAGCTATTGATTCACTGTGACATTTGTCGGTCTATGATCAGCTTGTTCTAATGGGGAATGTAAGCTTCTTCACCTTCCTTGATGCATTTTTTATGCACAAGTTCCTAGGATATGTCCCACTATCTTTTATAGATGATTCCTATCATAGATTCTCAACATATTACAATGTATCTTTCTTCTATATCTCTGCTAGAAACCATCTTCGCCAACTTGTGGAATTGTACCTGTGGGAGATATGGCATTTAGAGGGGACTGCTTATCTGGTTCTTATTCAACGTTAAGGAGGGATGTAGCTTGGGATGGAGTGTCCTCTCTCTGTCTCCTCCTATTGAGATTAAAGGGGGGCGTTGAATGCAAGAGTGTAATCTTTTTTCCGGCTACGATTGACCCTATATTGAGTTATGCATTCATAAACCCACTCTCATTTGTGTTTTGGCTACGATCAACCTTTATCAAGTTGGGTATCCATAAATCCCCTCTCTTGTATTTCAGTGGGATACCTCTAGAGAGATTACTTCGTTCTTTTTGGTGCTCCCAATACACATAGGCACTAAGACGCAAGCAAACAACAACACCACATCAATCATTAGATTTGTGAGACGACGAGAGGCCATCCATGTTTAGCGAGTGACACTTGTATTTAGATGTCACCTCAAATCTCTTGATAGTTCACATAACACCAATAGATAGGTGATTTCCTCTAGATCTTGATAATGGATTACATTGTCTATGTAGTGAGACATACCTTAGACAAACTATTCAAGGTCTTTTGATTTGTTATCTATCAGGAGCTTTTTCCATATGGCCTCTTATGTTTGGAGAGATGCAATTATCAAGACCTTTGGCTCGGGGAGGGAAGTTGCCCCCCTCCCTCTTCGTCTTCAAGGAATGACATCCAGGGTGTTGAGTCGTTTGCTTACCCTCTTGTGAGATATCCTTGACCGAAGTTTTTGGATCTCAACAGTGCTTGCATGTACCTATGATACAACTTTGTTTTTGCTCCTCGATTGTAGACTATAGATCTCATTTATCATAGATTAGATATGCTTTTATCATGCTTTTGTAGGAGCAACATTTACCCTCTCACTTTGGTTTCCACACTTGTACTTAGGAGTCCCACTGACCTATTTGTGGTCATTTGTTGAACGTTAATAAAATTGTCTTATTGGATTGTATCTATCTTTGTATCCCTTTGTTCAACTTATCAAGGCGTGTTGAGAATGGTATAATCCTCATATTTGGGTATGACCAACTTATATTGTGTCATTAATACAATGTGTTATACATTGATGCAATCATTTATTATAGTACCAGGTTGTGGTTAAAGTTGATCTAATCACCTTGATGTAGGCCCATAATATCTCCTTGGGGAAAGCAACCTACTTGAGTTGTGTATATATACACGACAACTCATTTCTTGATGTCCATACTATTTTTTGTTGTTGATATGGTCATTTTAGCCTCCACACTTAAGGGTCTATAGAGATAGTTGGATGCTCTTATTAGATTTTGTGACCTTCAATAGTGAATGCTCAACCTTGGGAAAACTAAGGCTATGATCTTCAATTGCTCGAATAAGTTCTTTTCAAAATTTCACTTCTACTTCAAGGGGAGGGAGTCGAGATTATCATCGCCTACACTTATTTGGGGGTTTAGTTCTCAGGGCTTAGGTTGAGGTAGGGTCTCCAACCTGAGGTTAATAAAGGGCATGGATCTCTTGCCCCTATAGAGAGAATGTTTCTAACGCCACTTTTAGGACATCTTGTCTGAACTGGATCTCATGAACTCCACCATCAAACCCATAGTTTTGTATGGTTTAGAGGTATGGAATGTTGTAGTCGGATTGGGCCACCGTGAGAGTTTAGGCCCTCTTGCCAAACCACATTATCAGATGCAAGAGGATGATTCCCAAGACCATCATTTAGGTTGAGTTGTGCCATTGTCTCTGGAGATTTATTGATTCGATGATCGATAGGGATTGGTATCCATAGCTTGCCTATCGTCCCGTCTCATGGAGAATTCGATGTTGTTTCTCAGGGGTATCATGTTTCCTTTAGTCAACTAGTGTAGCAAAGGATCACCTTCCTTTGTTTTGGTACTCTTTAGATGCTCTTGCCCCCCTTCCACCTAATAAATAGGGGATGAACAATAGTATTATTAAGGATATTTGTAAACAATAATCACTTGGATCACCCCTCCTTGGGGTTTGAGACCTAATATGACGTGTTATCGCAGGATTTGTACTTGTGCAATGCCCAACACAAGATCACCAAATCTTGCGTAACTACATGATATCTTACCACTGTCACCTTAGTAAGAAATCTCCTCGTTTTAGTGAGGAAGGATGTCCACCACAGGGGAGGCTTCCCCGATGACCTCAAGGGATCAAAGTAGCAAGTTTGTTAGCTAAACCTACCACCCCCTCTCTTGATCACTTAATGAGAAGCCTAGGTCTGAGAAATAGATTTAGTATGGAGTTGTTTGAGTACCTGCCAGGAACAAGAACACTTATAACATATATATGATTGATTTCCAAGTATAAACATGCAATCAAAATCTCATAAGACACTAGACAATGACAATTTGCTATAGATGGTACAAAATTGCAGTAGTACAATAGTTTATAACAAGTACAAGTTTGTAACAACAACAATAAATATGCCTCAGAAATGCAACAATTGACAATAGAAATTTAACATAAACTTAATAGATTAATATTCAATTGTTATATGCAATTTTTGGGTAAGTTAGGCCACCTTTAAATCATTGTATGCAACAAATAAGAGAGTATTTGAATGGCTGTAGCAAACTTTTGCAATAAGAAGAAGTTTGCAATCAAATTAGCTCAAGTTAGTGTTGGTAAAGTTAGTAGATAGCTTGAGAGATTGAGAATAAAGAGTTTTTTGATCACTTTCACCACAAGAGAGCTTTAATGATTAGTGCCTTAGGGCTATGGAGTCTTTACAATAATAAACACAACTAGTCTTGGAACTTGATCTAGATACAACCAAGAGGTAGGAATCAATCTCTAAGGTGCTAGCACATTAGGGCCTTAGAGATTGAATCTTGATGAGGATAATTTCTAGGGTGCAAGCACTTTTGGGCCCTCGAAACCTTTTCTCTCTTTTTGTAGCTTCTCCACCTAGGTCAACAATCAAGAGTCTAGGGCTAAAATCCTAAAGTTCTAGCACTTTAGGGCTTTAGGAGTCTGACCCTAGGTAGGATTTCCTTCACAAATTTATGGATGGAATTAACTTTGTGAGAGGAGGAAGCACTTATGCTCCTCTCTTATGGTTTTACCAAGCAAGATCTTCAATATGATCAAGTAAAATTCACTATGAAATATTTAATAGCATGAGATAAAATTGCAAAAAATTACTTACTTTACCAAGATATGACAAGAATAAACCCTAATTGCAGCAATACCATCCAAAAATCAGCAAAGAAGCATCCACACTTAACCTCCAAGAGATAGTGCATAAGGTAAAAGAGCCAATAACCCTAAAAAGGCAAAAATTTCAGATGTGTTCTCTCACAAAAGGTGAGAAGTTGTGATCATAAAATGAAATGCAAGGTCCTCTATTTATATGCGGCCTTACAAACCAATTGGTCCACTTTAATTTGTCAACAACAAAACATAAGAGGGTCGACCCCTTTAATTTATCTTTCATAAACTCAAAATACAAAATTTACATAAAAAATAGCCTTAATAAGGTGACGTCACGCCCTAGAAGGGTGACATAGGGCTCATAAGTGTGATGTCAAGGATGAAATGGTGGAACGTTGGGACTCCAAAGGCCACGTGTCATGTCCTCAAGTGCCAAAGTGCCATGCCACGTGTCTCCCCCTGTCAAACCACCTCTGTAACCATCTCGTCCATCAAACCCTAGCCCAAGGATGACATCAAGGGCTAATGATGATGTTTTAGGCATCCAAAGGCCAACATCCAAGTGGAGAAGGGTGCAATCTCATCCTCCAATGATGCTAGGATGCCTCCAAAGGCAACATCCTTCATCTTCCATTCGCAACACACATCATAAATGGTGCCCCAGACGTGGGGTCTAGTGTCCATCTCATGGGCTTCCAAGCCCCTACGAAGGCCCAAGTGGCACAATTTTTTCACGAATAACTTTGATCGGGCAAGGTCCTGCAAAGACAAACAAGTACGCTCTCCAAGGGTCCACGAGTCATATGAATCATGCCAAGTAAGCCACATCTAATAAGAGAACCACCCAAACATGTGCATCAAATCCCTCTTTTCAAATTAAACAAATGCTCAAAGATCTTATAATCTTTTTCAAACTTAGGTATGGGAGGGGTGTCAAGGTGCCCTATTCGGTAGGCCAAACCCCAAGTCAATGAATGTTTCCCAAGAAGACCCCATCTAAATCATGTAATTAATATGAGGTGGGCCATGGCAAGACTTCTAGGCATGGGGTTCTTGACATACAAGGGTTTGTATTGTTTCATTTATGGGTGCCTTTATGGAGGGTGTGCTGCCCTTCATTTGCGATGCAACATTTTTCCAAGCCCTTTTATTGCCTTTAATTTATTATGGTTCGAACATTGAGTACTATGTGCAATGGAAAGTAAAGAGTACCACAATGCCACTTGAAGTTAGAAACACATATAGTGCCATATGCAATGGAAAGTAAGAGATACCGCAAAACACATTTCCCCAACAAGCGGTACATTTATTAATTATGTGTTTAGAAGGTCCTTGATTTTTATGGAGAAAAGTTTCATTACTCTTAAGACCTTAGGGAGAGCATCTGGAAGGATAATGATTTGGCTTTTATCTTTTTCCAAGTACAACACCTCTGGGCCTTTAGCCTCCTTTTCCCATGAAATGAGGTAAAATCCCTTCTTGGGGTCAATGAACCCGGAAATACAAAAGATGAGGAAATGAAGGGAAAGAAGTGTGGAAAGTGGTAAGTATGAATGGGAATAATATGATGAACCTTCAAGGAACCACTCAATAACAACCCTTTTCCCGAGGGTGACCAACTTGATAGGACAAAATGACAACCACCAAGGTGAAATTAGACAAAATGTATAATTTCCAAGCAAACGTTCCATAATCAAGAAATGATTCTTTGTAACATGCTCAAATGCTTCAAATATTAAAGTGACACTTACCATGACACTAGACTTGTTACCTCATGAAACAAGACCCACTGTCTTCTGGGATCCAAACCTGATCTAGTGGATACTACTCTGTTGCTGGTGATCATGTTGAAATATTGTAACTGCAAAGAGTATTCTATTTATTATTGAGTTATTATTCATCTGATCAATCCCCTTTTGTGGATTGATCATGCCGAGCATTGTAATTGACCAAATCCCCTTTTGCGGATTGGTCAAACCCTAATTGTATTATGCAAATTAAGAATTCACCCCCCAGGCCTAATTAAAATGGTTTTAACCACTAAGAAGACAAGTCGGCCCTGCCCAGTGAAGAGACAACTTTCTAGCGCCTGCCAGCTTGTATAAATAAAGGAAGCCGATGCCTCATTATCTCA
>ML837972.1:13859-30064 GCA_009831015.1 Picea engelmannii | reverse complement strand
AATCCCCCTATTACTATATTGGGTCAGAATATAGGAAGAGCACAAACTTCCATTAAAAGACAGTCCTAATCATAAGCTATCCAAAAACTACCCAAACAAAGAGAAAAATGAGAAGAAGGAAGATGGATAAGTGTACCTTAGTCGCTAATGTCCGATGCAAACTTCCTTCACCTTTGTAGTTTCCTAATCTACGTGTCTCCTCCTGAAGATGACCAGCAAGAACACTTAGGGAAAATATGCTATAAATATGCAATCTTTACTTATCAACATTAGCGTTTAGATTTAAATGTAGATGTATTAAGCAATAAAGATACAAATATGCAATGAATTGGAACATCAAAAGAACTCGTATTCAAACTGAGGATTAAAATATTACAACCTTCTTGATCATAAAAACGCTTTGCGAACAAGGCCCAGGCTCCTCTTACTGCTGCTCCAAGTGCATCATTCCCATTCTGCCTCTCACAATCAACTGATCTCTTTTGGAAAATAGAAGGGATTGTATAAGGAGAAAAGGCTGAAGAGGGAATGTTAAGGCCGAATTTCAGAAAGGGTTGCAAAACTTGGGCTAGATGGGGAATGGATTTTGGTAGAGTTTCTCTTTTCTCTTGCTTGATGTCGGAATGAGATCCCAAGACCTCTTTTTATATGACAAAAATATCGTTATTCGGTTTTGGGACATGCTACAATGGGTAAAATGGTTGAGAAACCTCCAACAACCTGCTAACTCTGCCAAAATCCTTGCATCTTTTATTTTTTGCAAATTTTGGTGGTAAACATGGGTTCTCTACTATGCAACTAGTGTGTGTACGCATGCAATAGTGGAGCAGGACGTGTACATGCTCCAAAAAATGTTTTTTTTAAGAAAGATTCTCAACGATAATTTGGAAAATTGTGTAAGCGAAAAGGCCAATGCCATGTATGCATCGGTAGGGAATTTTTGGGCTATAATAGATTCCCCCTAATGTGTGAGTTCAAAAGAGAAACTGATGGCTGTAATACATTACAATATATTTACCAGTTGGAATGCACAAAGTCAAGTAAGCATAGGACAATAGTTCCATAGCGCACCATCTTTAAGATAATAATAATCTCTCTGAGGCGGGCATACCCATTCATGTGATGAACTAATCATGGATGCCAATCATGTGTGACATCCCAAAAAATAAAATATTTTTGAAATTTAAAATTGTTGGAAATTTATTCCGTTTTTAGTAAATTTGAATTTTTGGAAAATTTTAAACATTTATGGCAATTCCGAATTTGAAATTTGGTAATTGTAATTAATTATTTTGACTATTGGAAAGAGACCTGATTTGACCCAACTAACTATGTGACTATGACACTTGTATGGAAACAAAATATTTTATATTGATTGCGGGAGGACAAATGGAACAACCATTTTAAATTTAACTGACCATGAATCCATGAGTGGGGAACATGTTGGAACTACCTCTGGGTTGATTATTACAAGTGGAAAATCAATGATTTGGCCAATACAAGCCCCTGAAAATAAGGGATTTAGAAATCCGTGAAAATTGCCAAGGGAGTGAAAAAGACCTGGGCAAAATTGATAAATAGCATATGCGAGGAGGCAGGGCGTTGCCTAGTATGCTGGGAAAGGAGACTTTTGATTTACTTGTTGTTATGAACACTGCTTGAGTGTGAGGCAAGGGAAAGATTTTGGAGCTGTAGGAAATTGCTGGAGAGAAGTTTTTCCAAGTTTGTCATCATGGAATCATGGTCAGGATAGGGGGTGAATCGGGAAAGTAGTTTGGCTGCTATGTTCTACGATCGGGAGGAACGTGCTTGTTCCCTTTGTTTTTTCATGAGATTGTTTAGATATGTAAACCTTTTCCTTCCTATGTCTTTGGATGTTTTGTGTGTAAATGATATTATGCATGTACTTGTTCTAAATCAAAATAATTCTTTCAATGGATGATATCTATCGTGGTATTAAATTTACAATCACAATCTAAATTCTGGAGTGGTCCCTCCCAAAAATATGGAATACTAGGAAAATTTATTTAAATATGATTTGAGTTTAAGAGAGCAGATCCATCTACAAGATAGGCTTAATCTGAAGTCAAAATTCTAGGATACTCTGTATTGCTTAAAGAATACCAATTTGTATAGATATAGGTTTATTTCTGTGACTGAAGTATTAAACATATCTAAATTTGAGCAATCGGATAGGTTTAATTTGAAGTCGAAATGCTAGGATACTCTGTATTGCTTAAACAAGACCAATCTGTATAGATATATGTTTATTTATGTGACTGGAGTATTAAACAAATCTAAATTTGAGCAATCAGATAGGTTTGATCTGAAGTCGAAATGATAGGATACTCTATATGGTTGAAGAAGACCAATCTGCATATATATGGGTTTATTTCTGTGACTGAAGTATTAAATAGATCTAAATTTTAGCAATCGGAGTTGAGTAAATTTGTGTCGAAAGGAACCATTTAAATGTATCGCTAATTCCAAACAATCATGCATCTTAAAAGAGACTTCTTGGATCACCTGGGCACTCATATATTGTACACATATATACGTATTGGAAAGTAAAACGCAAATTGGAAGTAATCTATCTACATCAGAAAGTTAAGGAAATTTGGAAAACCACCTTTTGTTTATCATATGCTAAAACAATCATGGGAATTGACGTCTATTAGAAGATTTTATACTTCCCTTGTTTTATTTAAAGAGCGATCTTCCCTTTCCATAGTTAAAGTCTGTAACGAATTTAAAAATTTGTGAAAACCTTAAGAAGATTCAGAACATTTTCTTTCTCAGGAGTATTAGATTATTTCGGGTAGTACCATCTCACAGTCAAGGGAATGAACATTAAAAAAAATGAGGGTGACTAGAGCATGTCAAAGACTCCATTTTAGAGTTTATTGGTTTAAGTTGCATGGAGTTTTTTTGTTCTTGCAAATGACAAAACTCGAAGTGGCCCCACTGCTTGATCAAATTTCATGATTCGGCGATTACCGTTATAAGTTGGTCGTGCATCAAGCATTACTAAATGTCGAAACCCGATATTGGCTGGGCCCCATACCTTTTTCATGATTTTGATATTCGACGTTTGACGTTGTGCAGTGTTTTTGCATCGGGAGTTAGTAAACCCCGAACCCCAAAATTGTTGGCCCCACACCCTAATCGCTTTTCGCAATTCGACATTTCTTATTTCATTTTTTTTGTGTGTCATGTGTTAATAAACCCCGAAATCCCAAACACCGAAACCCCAAAGTTCTGGGTCCACAACTTTTTCTCATATCGAGATTCGGCAAACCACGTCGTCTTTTGTTTTTTGTATTTTGCGTTTGTAATCACCGAAACCCAATTGACCTCCATTTTTTTTTTCACTAAGATATATATATGTATATTTAAAGTACATAAGTGACCTTGTGAATACCAAGAATTATTATAGACCATCTACATAAGTTACACATCTTTATATCAACCACTTATTAATGAAAAGTTATAGGTTGAAATGATGGACAATTATTGGAGTGAATTGAATTAACACAGTTTAATTACCAGAACTAATCACGAGAGGCGTGAAGGCCCAAGGAAGAAGGGACAAATCGAAATTTAAAACATACCCCTGAGTAAATTCCTAACTGTGTAAATAACAACACAATCACCTAAATGTTCAAAAGGAAAGTCTTTAACGCAAGTACAGTAAGTGCAAATTGAATTCATATACCATCATGCGATCTGGAGTCAACTATAAACAAGATACACATACAGCCGACAATAGTTGAGTACTTTTTCCTTTTCAAAATCCTTTCGAGTAAGTAGCCAATATGGGTCTAGTATATTGAACCAATAAAATAACTAGTATTCCATTACAGATAGGCGGGAGGGAAACCCTGTAATTCCTTTAAAAATAGTATTACATATCTCATTCGGAATTGAAACAAATGAACATCCCATGCACTGTTTTACTTCCAAAGATAGATTTTTCCATCACAAAATGAGTTTCCCTTAATCAATGGTACCGAAACCATGACTTAATCTCCATTTCATAGTTTCGGATACCATGAGTTGGAGTTGTCAAGGACACTCACAACAAAAATGATAAAATTGCGAAATACGAAACCCCGACTTAATCACAATTTTGGAGTTTCAGATACCGGTATTTGGAGGCATCAAGGACACTCATGAAAGGAATGATAAAGTCGTGAAAGGCTGAAAGGGACTATTGTGAGTCTCGAAAACCTGAAAGGTAAAAATCTGAAATCTCGTCAACCATGCATCTCAATGTGTTATGTGAACCTTTCGATCACTTCAGAGATTTTGTGATCATGAATTTTTATAATGTTGGATTCATGATGACAAGAAGGGAAAAATGACGAAAAATCCCATTAGTCGTTCGATTAACAAAAGAAGGGATCATATTATGGAGTTTTGTGAACCGTTGATCTGGCCCCATTTCGGGGATCGCGACTTGCCGAAATGCTGAAATGCCGAAGTGTGAAAGACATTTTGATTAGGCTTGTGGTCACAGCCAGTGGTCATATGGAATAAGCACGAGACCCGGTACTTGAAATCCAATGGCACAGGTGAATTTGAATATGATCGGAGGATTATGAAATATTCGTACTATGAGTTTAACCAGGACGCCTCAAACAACAATTATAATTACAGGAATTGAAATAAATATTGAAATGAGGAGTAAACACTTATCTTTGATAACAAAACTTTAATTTGAATGTTAATGACATTCAATGATAGTAAGGACTCTTGCTAACTTTCATACTCAATCTTTATAACATAAAGCTTACTTGCTTGAATCTCGAACTATTGAAGGATATTTATACAAACAATTTTTTTTTTTTAGACAATTTTTGAGGTATATTACATATGGTATCAGAGCAAAATCTACAACACTGGGCCTGAACAGGGCCACATTAGCTTCTTAGTATTTATTCATACTTATGTAAAACTAATAAATCTTATGGTTATAAACAAAAAGCCCTTTCTGTTTTTGTAAATTATGGAAACTCAGGAGGGTGCATAAATCAAGATGGAAGGAAATCCATGGAAAGGACCTCCTGGAGATCCAAGACAGAGCAATGATGGAAGCTCACCCATGAATGTCTTGGAAACAATGAGGAATCTTATTTTTGAACTGTAGGTTTTCAAGGCTGACAATGAAAAATTGAAGAAAGCACAACAGGAACAACAAGAGATAAATGAAGTCCTGCTACGTAGTATAGTAACGAAGAAAACCCCAAAAGACGATAACCTGACGAAAAAGTCAGTAAAATAACCATAACAATAACCCCAAAAGACAATAACCATAACAAGTAGACCACCTTGAAGGAGAATTTAAAAATTGTTGTTGTTTTAGCACACCATTTCGATGCCATTTTCCCAAAGAGTTCAAATTGGTCCTTAATGGGAGGGTTCTCAAAGATATGCACTGTAAATTTGGTACTATTGATTTCATTCATTGTATAGTACAATCTTATCATTATTAAAGGTTTGTAGCTTTTTTTATTGTGTATATTCAATATGATTTCGCATGTCCAATTCAAAAAAAGGTTATAGAAACGTAAAAAGATTTCATTCATAATAATTTCTTAATGAATATTTCCTTATTATTATGAAACATAGTTGAATAATGTAAAAATATATGGAATATGGATGTTGATGTGTCCCTCCTCCATGAATAGAGTTTCAGCCCTAGTCGTCGGGAACTATTCTCGAAAGTTTTCTTTGCTTAGCCATCTATGGATTAGAGCTTCCCTCGACCTAGTTTCCCTAGTTGGGGCTTGGATTCTTATTTACCAAACCAATATTCCATGTCTCTTATTAATCTAGGTGGATATCGGTGGCCACCCAACTTTTCCAACTTGCCCAAAACAACTTTCTGGCAATTTTGGCAATTTACTAATTTTAGCAAGTTTTAACTTCCGGGGCCATTTTGCGGGCCCAAATTAAGGTTTTTCGAGATTGAGGTTCTCAATTATAGCCGAAGGCATGATTGAGACCCCAAAATGAATCTAATATATCATACCTTTCCAATGAGCTATCATCTGCCTAGATATCGATGGCCACCCAACTTTTCCAACTGGCTCAAAACAACATTATGGCAATTTTGACAATTTATTATTTTTAGCAGGTTTTAACTTACGGAGCCATTTTGAGGGCCTAAATGAAGGGTTTTCAAGATAGATATTCCAAACAATATCCAAAGGAATGATTGAGCCCCCAAAATGAATCTCCTCGATGATACCTTTCCAACGAGCTATCATACGCCTAAAACAGAGATTGTATGCAAAAGTTACGACCCTGAGAAGTTGATGTACTAACTTACCCAAACGGGGCCCACATGAATTTTGGCGCTTCATCTCCTAAGGTTATTTTTTTGCATGTCTAGGAATTTTGTCATTCCCGTTTATTGTAAAAAGGCCTTCAGAGCCTCAATGTAATCATGTTCTTGCGAATGTGAGTAGTCGTCACATCTCTTCTCAGAGATAAGTTGCCACCATTCTATCGAGTCTTTCACTCTGTATTTTACAGTCTATATACATTTATTTCATTAATAAAAATCATGTATTATTGTACATCTATGTTTATGGTTTCACCTCTGATATATTTTTGTTATATTATTGAATATTTGTGATATCTTTGTTCATTTCTTTATTACATCTTTGATCTCATTTCGTGGAGAAAATAATCTGGATCAGTGGTATTAGAGCAGGCTGCTCTTGATTGTTTTTATAGTGCATGTCTCTGATGAGGTCCGAGTATATCAAAATGGGTCTCGAGCTTGTCTCTCTTGAAGATAATCGCTCTCGCACACCCAAGAAACCCTCAATGGCGGAAGAAAAGAAAAATGATAGAACAGATGATCCTATCAATCTATTGCTCGAGAAACCTCTCACGCGATAGAGGGACGAAATGATAGGCGCATCTTCATCAAGAAACCACTTTGGAGGCACCTCGCCTTTCAAGGTACAAGTTAATTTTGATATTCTAGTATTCGAAGGACAAATAGATGCAGAAGCCCTAGAAAAATGGTTAACTCTTCGAGAAGGTTATTTCTCAGTTCACAACTTTTTCGACAAAGAAAAGGTCACCTTCGTACTCCTCAAAACTCTCCCTCATGTCAAACATTGGTGGGAAACTTACTGGGAGTAAAGTTCCATAGAGGATTCTAGAATATACGGAGCTGATCCCACTTGGGATTTTTTTGTGGATGTGGTAAAGGAATAGTATTACCCTGTTGGCAACTATGAGGACCAGTACATGAGATGGACCACACTACAACAAGAGAGGAGCCAAGAAGTTCTAGAGTTCACCAATACCTTCCATACCTTGCACACTAAGCTGGGTATCAAAGACTCTGAGTGACATTTGGTTCTAAAATACTGTGGGGCTCTGCACAGATACATCTAGACTGAAATGGATTTTCTGGAAATCTCATCACTCAGTGCTTCTTATCGATATGTTGTTAAAATTGAGTAGAAATTTAAGCACCAGAACAAACCGGAGTTCGGGTCTGCAACTCTCCAACAACCAAAGTATAGCAAAGACAGCCCTAACAAACAGTTTCCTGAAAACTAGTCCAAGACACAGGAAAAGAAGGGTCACGGAAAGACAAAGAAGGACACTGAAAAATGGTGTGAGTTCCATAAAATCCCCTAGAACAATACCGATGAATGTCGCTCAAAATAGCCATTAGTGGCTGAGATCAAAAAAAGAGCCGAACCTTGATTCAGAATCTGATTCTAAAAATAATGGTAAAGGACAGATCATTGACATGGACCCCACTGCTATTGTCTCTACCGCAACAACTCAACCAGAAGAACCAACATATCTTGAAGAGGGGGAGCGCCTTTTTCACTCACAGATGTGGGTAAAGGGGACCCCACTGCATTTTATTATTGATAGCAGAAGCCAGAAGAAACTCATCTCAACAGAGGTCATAAAAAAGTTGGGATTGTCGACAACACCACAGCCGCAACCATACAACATTGGGTGGCTTCGCCAAGGACGAGATCTACGTGTCAACCAACTGTGTCGATTATCATACGGCATCCAACCCTTCAAGGATGAGGTATTATGTGATGTTTCCCCACTAGATGTATGTGATGTGCTCTTGGGCAAACCATATATGTGGTGACGCCATGTTTATGAGTCTCAGAATCCCTCATCCTTTAAGGGATTCATAATTTCCTCAAAAACATTGGAGCACTCATGTGGGTTTCTTGTACCTGGATTTCACTTAGGGTGTCCTCTTCTAGAGATCATTCTTTACTAAGGGTCATTTATTGATGATCGATTGCAATAAACTCTATTGTAAATCTCTATGTAATATTTTTATTTCGCATTAATAAATTCGTCAAAGTGCCCACGTTATCAAGGGTCTTGGATGTTTCCCGATAGGGTTTTACCATTTCAAATCATCGGTGTGTCATTAGCACTCACATGTGAGAATCAAACATGCTCTGATACATTAGTAGTGTAGACAGTCTATTGACTATAGATGTTGTAATTACTAGGAGCACACAACAATGCAATTCAAAGCAATGCACAGAACCCATTAATTGATCCGTAAAGATCTTTTAATGACTGTGGTTGAGTTTTTAATTGCATGTGTTAATTAACACTTTGAAAAGATTAATGAAATAATGAGGAAATGAGAGGATTTATGACATCTCCGGGCCTTTGTCTTATTGGGGGAGGCTTCTTTATTTCTGCTCAAAGTTCAAAAAATGCACCGTAGAAGTTCTAGTTGGCTACATGACTGATCTAGTAATTTTCTTCTAGATCTCTAGAACCCATCAAAAGAAACGACATGCAAAACAGATGACTGGAGCTCCCAGAAATGGCTCACAAGAGTCTGCTCCTCAAAAGCTTCCCTGCATAAAAATGGCTTTGGATTGGCTTCCCTTCAGCATAAATCTACTCTGACTATCGTTCCATAGCCTCAAATACGCCTATTTTTTATAGATCTAAAGTTGGTTATCCATCCCCAACTTCCTCCCAAAATGTAGTCTCCAAAAATGCCCAATATCTCCCAAAAATGGCCAAAATCCACTATTAACAGGCATAAAATGAATTAAAAATGCATAATAATATGGTAAAAACCCACTGTATGTTTAATAATATTTCCTATCCCCCTCTCTCTAGCGCACGCCCCTAAACTTGGTCATATGGATAGATATGTGACCAAGCACCAGCCCGAAGGGCTGTGCGCTAGCCCCTCATCCAAAAATCTTTGGTCACATTGTGCCATTCCATAGGACCGCGCCCCCTATTCTCACACTTGGCCTATGGTCTTACCCCTAGTCTTATGGTGGAGTGTGCACTCTCATCCGTGGCCCCTGCGCCCCAAACTTTGTGGTTGCATAGACAATGAAACCGTGAGTTGGGGCTAAGCCCCAACCCTTTCCGCCTCCAAGTAAATTGTCAATCAAACTTAAATAAAATGTTTGACATTTGATTCTTAAGAACCAACAGTGGAGCGGGTGGTTAGCCCAGTCCTGCCAGTCTGTATCTTGGAGGAGGTTGGGGGTTCGACTCGGATGGAGACTCTAAAATTTTTCATAACACCGGAGAGCCAACCAGCGAGTGCCACATGGTAGCCCATGACTGGGCCACCTGGCACCACGTTATTCATCTAAACCGATGCCACTTGTCAAAAATTGATTGGTCCACTTGTTTGTCAATGTTTTAGCTCTGTACTGCCACGTCACTTCCCTGTCAACATGCCACTGTGTCTTCCACGTCAGCTTGTGCCATGTGTCACCCTTATAGTGGTGACACGTGTCACCCTTTGACTGGTCTAATCCCTACTGTATGCCAGATCACCTACCACGTGTCATCACCAGGAACTGCCATGTCAGCTGTACGGTTCTAGGACCTATACATTCAGCCTGCCACGTGGACTGTACGGACTGTACAGTCACCCCCCTTTTTTTTACCTATTTGGGTTTTTTATTAGAATGCGATGTCTTTCGCATATGGAGCCCGTTTGATGAAGTAAATATCTGGCTAGAATCAAGAAGACGAGAGGGACGCAATGGAGTTGGTTTCGTCGGATTCTGAGCACTTTCATTTTGAGCCTTTTTTAACCCTGACAGGCTCCTGGATCTGATTCTGGATCACACCTCCCCACTAAAAGATATTTTGGTCCCCAAAAGATTACTGACCAGTCAAAAACCTTGGGATAGGCCACCCGGATTGTCCTCTGTCTCTGAACTCTGTCCTATGCACCTGTCTCATCAATATAACTGTAACACAATCATGACAACTGACAATATACTGTTATCCATTTGAACCCTATTACATCTTACTGTTAGCACCTATTGCTTGAGCAGATGATCCTATCAATCTATTGCTTGAGCAACCTCTCACGTGATAGAGGGAAGAAATGATAGGCGCATCTTCATCAAGAAACCACTTTAGAGGCACCTCACCTTTCAAGGTACAAGTTAATTTTGATATTCTAGTATTCGAAGGACAGATAGATGCAGAAGCCCTAGAAAAATGGTTAACTCTTCTAGAAGGTTATTTCTCAGTTCACAATTTTTTCGACAAAGAAAAGGTCACCTTCGCACTCCTTAAATCTCTCCCTCATGTCAAACATTGGTGGGAAACTTACTGGAAGTAAAGTTCCATAGAGGATTCTAGAATATACGGAGCCGATCCCACTTGGGATATTTTTGTGGATGTGGTAAAGAAATAGTATTACCCTGTTGGCAACTATGACGACCAGTACATGAGATGGACCACACTGCAACAAGAGAGGAGCCAAGAAGTTCTAGAGTTCACCAATGCCTTCCATACCTTGCACACTAAGCTGGGTATCAAAGACTCTGAGTGACATTTGGTTCTAAAATACCGTGGGGCTCTACACAGATACATCTAGACTGAAATGGATTTTCTGGAAATCTCATCACTCAGTGCTTCTTATCGATATGTTGTCAAAATTGAGTAGAAATTTAAGCACCAGAACAAACGGGAGTTCGAGTCTGCAAATCTGCAACAACCAAAGTATAGCAAAGACGACCCTAACAAACAGTTTCCCGAAAACTAGTCCAAGACACAGGAAAAGAAGGGTCACGAAAAGACAAAGAAGGACACTGAAAAATGGTGCGAGTTCCATAAAATCCCCTAGAACAACATCGATGAATGTCGCTCAAAACAGTCATTAGTGGCTGAGATAAAAAACAAAGAACCGAACCTTGATTCAGAATCTGATTCTGAAAATAATGGTAAAGGACAGATCATTGACGCGGACCCCACTGCTATTGCCTCTACCACAACAATTCAACCAGAAGAACCAACAGATCCTGAAGAGGGGGAGTGCCTTGTTCACTCACAGATGTGGGTGAAGGGGACACCACTGCATTTTATTATTGATAGCGGAAGCCAGAAGAACCTCATCTCAGCAGAGGTCATCAAAAAGTTGGGATTGTCGACAACACCACAGCCACAACCATACAACATTGGGTGTCTTCACCAAGGACGAGATCTACGTGTCAACCAACAATGTCGATTATCATACGGCATCCAACCCTTCAAGGATGAGGTATTATGTGATGTTTCCCCACTAGATGTCTGTGATGTGCTCTTGGGAAAACCATATATGTGGTGACACCATGTTTATGAGTCTCATAATCCCTCGACCTTTAAGGGATTCATAATTTCCTCAAAAACATTGGAGCACTCATGTGGCTTTCTTCTACCTGGATTCCACTTAGGCTATCCTCTTCTAGAGATCATTCTTTACTAAGGGTCATTTATTGATGATCGATTGCAATAAACTCTATTGTAAATCTCTATGTAATATTTTTCTTTCGCATTAATAAATTTGTCAAAGTGCCCACGTTAGCAAGGGTCTTGGATGTTTCCCGATAGGGTTTTACCATGTCAAATCATCGGTGTGTCATTAGCACTCACATGTGGGCATAAAACATTCTCTGATACATTATTAGTGTAGACAATCTATTAACTATAGATGTTATAATTACTAGGAGCACAAAACAATGCAATTCAAAGCAATGCACACAACCCATTAATTGATCCGTAAAGATCTTTTAATGACTGTGGTTGAGTTTTTAATTGCATGTGTTAATTAACACTTTGAAAAGATTAATGAAAGAATGAGGAAATGAGAGGATTTATGACATCCATATACATATATGCATATCTGAAATGAAGTAATAAACAACAAACCATAACAAGAGAATTGATAACGGAGTTTGGCACAACATTTCCTACATCTCCGGGCCTTTGTCTTATTAGGGGAGGCTTCTTTATTTCTTCTCAAAGCTCAAAAAATACACCACACAAGTTCCAATTGGCTACATGACTGATCTAGTAATGTTCTTCCAGATCTCTAGAACCCAACAAAAGAAACGACATGCAAAACAGATGATTGGAGCTCCCAGCAATGGCTTGCAAGCGTCTGCTCCTCAAAAGCTTCCCTGCATAAAAATGGCTTTGTCTTGGCTTCCCTTCAGCATAAATCTACTCTGACTATCCTTCCATAGCCTCAAACAAGCCTATTTTTTATAGATCTGAAGTTGGTTATCCATCCCCAACTTCCTCCCAAAATCTAGTCTCCAAAAATGCCCAATATCTTTGAAAAATGGCCAAAATCCACTATTAACAGGCATAAAATCAATTAAAAATGCATAATAATATGGTAAAAACCCACTGTATGTTTAATAGTATGGCCTAGCCCCCTCTATCCGGTGCACTCACCTAAACTTGGTCATATGGATAGATATGTGACCAAGCACCAGCCTGAAGGGTTGTGCACTGGCCCCTCATCCCGAAATCCTTGGTTAGATTGCACCATTCCATAGGACCATGCCCCCTATTCTCACACTTGGCCTATGGTCTTACCCCTAGTATTATGGCGGAGCGTGCGCTCTCATCCGTGGCCCCTGCGCCCCAAACTTTGTGGTTGCATAGACAATGAAACCGTGGGCCAGGGATAAGCCCCAACCCTTTCTACCTCCAACTAAACTGTCAATCAAACTTAAATAAAATGTTTGACATTTGATTCTTAAGAACCAACAGTGGAGCGGGTGGTTAGCCCAGTCCTGCCAGTCTGTATCTTGGGGGAGGTCGGGGGTTCGACTCTGATGGAGACCCAAAAATTTTGCATAACACCGGAGAGCCAACCAAAGGGTGCCACGTGGTAGCCCATGACTGGGCCACCTGGCACCACGTTATTCGTCTGAACCGATGCCACTTGTCAACAATTGATTGGTCCACTTGTTTGTCGATTTTTTAGCTCTGTACTGCCACGTCACTGCCCTGTTAACATGCCACTGTGTCTTCCACGTCAGCTTGTGCCATGTGTCACCCTTATAGTGGTGACATGTGTCACCCTTTGACTGGTCTAATCCCTACTATACGCCAGATCACCTGCCACCTGTCATCACCAGGAACTGTCATGTCAGTTGTATGGTTGTAGGGCCTATACATTCAACCTGCCATGTGGACTGTACGGACTGTACAGTCACCCCCCCTTTTTTTACCTGTTTGGGTTTTTTATCAGAATGCGATATCTTTCGCATATGGAGCCCGTTTGATGAAGTAAATATCTGGCTAGAATCAGGAAGATGAGAGGGACGCAATGGAGTTGGTTTTGTCGGATTCTGAGCACTTTCATTTTTGAGCCTTTTTTAGCCCTGACAGGCTCCTGGATCTGATTCTGGATCACACCTCCCCACTAAAAGATATTTTGGTCCCCAAAAGGTTACTGACCAGTCAACAACCTTGGGATAGGCCACCCGACTTGTCCTCTGTCTCTGAACTCTGTCCTATGCACCTGTCTCATCAAGATAACTATAACACAATCATGACAACTGGCAGTATACTTTTAGCCATTTGAACCAATTCTTTAGATATTAGATTAGTTTAAGACCCACTATCGATTACTGTGTCTATCTTAGTGTGTCACATGATTACCCTTATATGAAACAAGTTGTTTCTACAATCAGTGCCTTCACCAATTTTACCTATCATACCAACCAATGAGATCTTTGATTCATCAACTGAATCTGATCCCAAGTCTATGGGTCTTGTTGTCGTTGCCACTCTTTGCATTCCCTTCTTTTCCTTGAACCACTTTGGCCTCTTCTCAGGATGCAACTGCCAACATCTGTACTCATCATGTCCCTCTTTCTTGCAATTCTTGCAAGAGGGATTTCATTCCTTCCTCGTCACTGCATTTTCATTCTTTCCATGCCTTTTCCTCTTGTCATGTTTTCTTGAAGACGATGATTCCCTTGACACACCTACTTTTCCTGCTTCAATATACGTAGCTTGAATAGAAACCTCATCAAGGTTAGTGGGTCCAAACATGAATACAATTTTTCTAATATGCAGAGGTAAACCTCCTATATACTTCCCAAGAGTTTCTTGTGTTTGTAAAGGGATATCTAACATCAATGCCATTTTTCGAAATCCATCGACGTATTCTTGCACTATTTGTCCTTTTCTTAGTTTTAAATATTTCCATTCCATTAATGTTTTTTCTTTACAAACCAAAGGATAGAATTGTTTCTTAAGTGCATAAATGAAACTCTTCCATGATGGAAATACCTTACCCACTTGTTGTGTTCCATTTTGCAACTTGCTTTGCCACCAGATGAGATTTGTACCTGCAAGTCTCAAACATGGCAACTTGATTTGTGTGGCCTCATCCTTGATCTGTTGCACACTACAGTAAACCTCCATCTTCCTGATCCAATTGTCAAGTTTCTCTGCATTTACTTCACCATCATATATGGGTAACTCAAATTTAACATCAAGTTTTAACAATGGCATTTCATTCTTATTCTTATGAACATTTTTCTTTGCATTAGATTTAGAAATTGAACTTGAAGAAGAAGGAGAAGAAGGAGGTGATGTTGGAGGTGAAGGAGGAATATGAGGATGATCCTCTTCCTCTTCACTTTTTCCCTTTGAAGATTCACCCAAAACTGGTCTCTTTCCTTCCAAGTAATCCTCATACAAAACTTTCACCATCTTCGACATAGCAAGGAAAGTTTTCCTGAACTCTTTCTCATCCTGAGAAACCCCTTCTTCCGATGCCATCTTCTCGCTGTGAGAAGCTCTCTTTCTCAATAACATTAATGGATTCTTTGCAACAAGGTCACCTTCACCACACTGTCACTTTTCCTTGGTTAACATGCAAAACTCAAATCCAAATGTCAACTAGCTCTGATACCACTTGATCCGTAAAGATATTTTAATGACTGTGGTTGAGTTTTTAATTGCATGTGTTAATTAACCCTTTGAAAAGGTTAATGAAAGAATGAGTAAATGAGAGGAATTATGACAACCATATACATATATGCATATTTGAAATGAAGTAATAACAAACAAACCATAACAAGAGAATTGATAACGGAGTTAGGCACAACACTGCCTACATCTACGGGCCTTTGTCTCAATGGGGGAGGCTTCTTTATTTATGTTCAAAGCTCAAAAAATACATCACACCACTGCCAATTGGCTACAAGACTGATCTGGTCATGTTCTTCTAGATCTCTAGAACCCATCAAAAGAAACGACACGTAAAATGGATGACAAGAGCTCCTAGATATGGCCCGCAAGCGTAACTTGAAATGTGTGCAGTTGAATTGTCCTGCTCATTCTCTAGGAATCCCTCGACCTTTAAGGGATTCATAATTTCCTCAAAAAAATTGGAGCACTCATGTGGGTTTCTTCTACTTGGATTCCACTTAGGCTATACTCTTCTAGAGATCATTCTTTACTAAGGGTCATTTATTGATCATCGATTGCGATAAACTCTATTGTAAATATCTATGTAATATTTTTCTTTCGCATTAATAAATTGGTCCAAGTTCCCATGTTAGCGAGGGTCTTGGATGTTTCCCCATAGGGTTTTACCATGTCAAATCATCGGTGTGTCATTATCACTCACATGTGGTGATCAAACATGCTCTGATACGTTAGTAGTGTAGACAGTCTATTAACTACAGATCTTGTAATTACTAGGAGCACACAAAAATGCAATTCAAAGCAATGCACACAACCCATTAATGGAGGAAAATCTACATGCAACACTAGTCTATTAAATTAACACTTCCTACATTACATCTAGGCCTCACCGGGTTTTTCCTCTTTCGCAAAAATATGGGCTATGCACCTCTCAAAAGCCTCAAACTACCCATCAATTTAAATCTTGG
>ML837971.1:31703-41873 GCA_009831015.1 Picea engelmannii | reverse complement strand
ATTTAATTAAAATTAGTGGATTTAAAAATTTCAAAGAAGAAATTATTCATTAACTTGTGGAAGTACAAAGATATTAAATTAATAATAAAAGGGAAAGATTTAATAACGCAACTGCCATTTTGGGCTTTAATAAAAAGGGGAAAGAAGAGAATAATAAGAATTAGGAAACTAAGTAATGGAGGAAACTTAATAAAGGAAATATGGGAACTCATGGTAAAAAGAAAGGTCAACATAGTAAGGAATCTGGAATTAAGAACCTGCTAATCTGAGCTAATTTGGTAACATCTTTTTTTTTAGGAAAGTATTTAAAACATGTAAGGGGATCTAGGAACACCTAGGAGTAAATTTAGGAGCGAATCTAGGTGGGTGAGGGATTTGAGACAATAAATAAATTTAAAGAAAATATTTATTGGAGAAAAGAGGGGGATGGACGACACTTGTGCGATGGAGAATATTAAGAATATTTTATTGAAACTTAATTTAAAATTGTGAATTAGGAATGTTGGTGGGTCTCAAAACTCTATAAAAGAAAAGGGGGATGAGGAAGAAAGGGATCGGCTGTAAGCATAATGTTACGCTGCCGGATTGGTGACTTGACTGATTACTTGTGAGGAGTTGGGATTTTCCAGCTTGGATTGGAGTGGTAGCTCGGCCTTGCGAGGAGAGCTGGGAAGCTAGACTTACCATATGGATTTTGTGTGGCCCCTTTGCGGCTCAAGGGGCTAAGGGGGAAGTAGAGTACCCCTAGCGATTGGCTGGGAGGTACGAGTGAGGTCTCTATGGTCGGCGAGCGGGAGCGGCACGGAGCGCGGGACATCATCTGAAGCGGGCAAAAGGCAACGGTATGACTTTTATTTCTGGTAGAATAGAAAGCATTTGGATATATGGTTAGATATGCATGTGTTTTAAATGGGTAAACTGATTTTTAGTTTCATGACTAAAATTTTTATAGCTTGGCTGAATGATTGTTGATTGATTTCTGTGACCTTCCTTGGATCTATGCATTCTCCTATCATGCCTTACATTTTTATAATTGTCTGCGATTGACCTCATGCTTGAGATTTAACATGGAGACATAATTTTTGTGCTGCTGTCAGGTTAGAAAAATAGTGGATTAATCTGTGTTTTCAGATGATTTCTCTGCACTCTATCTCTGCGATTTATGGGTATGACCTCTGCGATTTATTGTTAAACCCTGGCACTTGCTGGATATCGTCTCTGCAATTTTATTATTGAATCCCAATACTTGGACTGGTCCTTGACAACATTTTTGGTCTTGTAGTTGCTGTTGTGGTAACATAGTGACTTCTCCTTTATTGTTGAGTAAACTGCTAATGCTTCTAGTTGAAATCCCTTCTACCATTGAACTAGACCCTCAAGGGATTTACAGTAAATTGTTGTAATGTCTCTGGAAAATTGTTTTTTTTTGCATCCAGTTGAACTTGGTTTTACCCATGAAGCAAATCGTGAGAGTTATCAGCCGTAAGGTACTCGGCGATTTCCCAGCAAGGGTAGCGCTCGTGGGCGATTTGTGTTCTAGTGATTTTTACCACGATTTCATTCTCTATGGGCATTTTTATTTTCTCTGTGGGCAAATTCATTCTCTGTGGGCGTTTTTATTTTCTCTGTGGGTGATTTCATTCTTGGTGGGAATTTTTATGTTCTCTGTGGGTGAATTCATTTGACTGTGGGCATTTTCTTTATTTACTGTGGGCATTTCATTTTGTGGGAATTTCGTTTTATAAATTATTGTCATTTCATTTTATAAATTACTGTCATTCGTTTTTGTAAATTACTGTCATTTCGTTTTGTAAATTACTGACAATTCGTTTTTGGGCATTTCGTCTTCTATTACTATGGGCATTCGTCTTCGTGGGCATATCAATGCTCTTTATGGGCTTGATCCGTGGGGGTATCTGTAAAATGTCGTGGGTAAATTGTTTTAATTTTCATGTATGGTTTATTGTTTTAAATTTCGTTATGCAACAAGTTTCCATTTCCTTGCATATTTATTAATAAGGCTGGAATCAGTAAGATTTTATGCTTGTGTCTACCTAGATATACCATTACTGATGTATAGAAAAGGATGAATTTGTCAGTGTGACATCATCAATGCTTTGGTTGTTCACTTCTCTGCAAATTTGGGTATATACCTTGGACTTCCTGTTGATAATTGAGAATCTCTTGGAATTTTCCCTTTGCAAATTACGATCCTTCAAATAACATAACACAGGACTATCTGAAATATTATTTCATCACTAAAGATATGATTATCATTCGGAAATTAAATTTGTTTACAGTATATATACATTTATGGTGTCATCTATAGAATCATGTTGTTACAAAATGTATCCAATCTTTAATTCCATTCTACTAACCCTACACAGTCTGGACTCTGAAGTCGATATAAAATTTGTTGAGTCCCTTGTCAGATAATTTGGTAGATCATGTGGAAGATTGATGTAAAATTTGCATGACTATAACCACATAAAGCTGATTACCCATCAAACCTCTACAAGTCTGGTTTCGGCAAGAGACTCAAAGCGCTTGTTGTACACTTTTTCCTTAAATACACATTCCATGGGAAAACTTTCTTTTATATATGTCTGGAATACTATCTCCTTGCATTTTCATAACATTTATGGGTTATTATTCTGAACCATTCCTGTGTGAAGAGATAACTTATTTATTTTAGCAGTAAAATGTAATGCCAGAATTAGATAACCTGAAATGAATTTAATGTTATTTTATTTGCCCAGTTATGGCCATATAATGTAAAGGCAATGTTGTTTTATTTTACTATTATTGAAACTTTATTGTAAATGATCACATAAATGTTAAAGTGAGGTGTAATTGCATTGCTACTGTAATATATTGTGGGTAATATGTGAAGGTAGAATGTTATGGCAATATAAAAACAGAATATAATGTTAGTATCGGTGACATGATATTAATTTAATTGTTAATTCAAATGCAAGGTTATGGAATTATAAGGATAAGGGAATTTGGTAATCATTTGTAATGCTATTGGAATTTTACCGTCATGGATGACACAAAAGATGTTAGGTCCTTGAGCCAAGTACCTTGAATTACTAAGATTTGGTAATTGGGGAAATTGCAACTATTTCAGTTTACATTATTCTAAGGTTGGATTGGGTATCTCGTCTATTAATGGAGATCTAATGGAATTTTGGGTCAGTATTAAATTCCTTTGAGTCGTAGAAAATACCTTTTCTTAACAATGAAAGGTCGTTGTCGGAGTCCTTCGTACGTGCGCTTTCTGTAGAGTCAGTGGTTGTTCTTTAGTTGTTGTTGTACTTGGTTGAGATCATTTTATTGCTTGGACTGCTCGTGTCGGGTGGGATGTAGACACCTCCATGTTCCTCAGAAAAGTCGCCAGCCCTGAGACCTTAAATGGTTAAAATTGATGGGAACCTGGGCTTGAGCGTTGCTTATGTGTCTTGGAGGTCCTAACCATTGCAGGGTAGGATGGATGGGTAGTCAGTCTGACTTATTTCTAAGTGATCGTCGTTAATGCATGCAGTTTCCTATTGTACGTTGTATGTCATCTTGTTGTGTTCATATTGCTTGCGTCTTGTTTGTCGTCGGGTTACTAGTTTCTGCCTGAGCAGTCAGCCAGGAGCCTATCTTACATTCTCTCTCTCTGGAGTAGAGAACTAAGATTAAACACCCTGCTTTCCTGTGAAGAAATAGTAAAATCTACTACTATGGATTCTTCCATCTGTGTTTGTACTGTACCTATCAGAGTATGTCGTTTAATGCTTGCAGTTACTTGTTGTGCGCCTTATGTCTATGGTCATTTAATTCTTGCAGTTACTTGTTGTGTGCCTTATGTATTCTTGTTGTGATCATCATGGTTGCATCTTGTTAGTCGTTGGGTGGCAACGTAGAGTCAAGTGTGTCTGTTCCTTTTTACACGCGCGCACACACCTTAACAAAAAAAAATAAAAAATTTGCACCTGTTAAAGAGTTGTTGTCGTAACGAGGCGGTTCGTTACATATGGTATCAGAGCCGGTTCGACCCGCGGCTTCGGATTCACTACGACTTTCATTGATATGATTAGATTTGATTATACTGTTGTTGATCGAGTTGATTGTGTGCGTGCAGGTAATCATGGTTAGAGGACGTCACGGAGGTAGACAACGGGGTGCTAGGGGAGGACACGTGATGCCTCCAGCAGCATCCACACCTGAGGGGTCTAACCCCCAGGGAGGTGAGCAGGTTCTCGAACAGGAGCAGATAGCAGTTGGCGATGTTGTTGGGATGATGAGATATTTTCAGTGCATGTCCGAGGCACTGATCAGTCGATTGGACAGAAACAAGGCCAGGGCGTCGGCACCTACTGAGGTTCCGTCACGCACATTGGTCGTTACTGGTAGCATTCACTGTGAACTTGAGAAGGTAAAATTTCCCAAGTTCTTTGGTGCCCCGGACAATGCATCCGCCGAGGCATGGTTGGAGAATATGGCGATGTGCTTCGCACTTCGCGATTATACCTCCAACATGAAGGTCTGCATGACAGTCTTTCAACTGAAGGGGAGCGCTCTTCTATGGTGGAAGACACTCATGCCGCATTTGAACATGGTTGTTGAAGACGTGTCATGGGAAATGTTTGAGGAATGGTTCTGAAAGAGGTATCTTTCAGAGGAATTCATCGAGAGTCAGCTCAATGAGTTCAATGCTTTACGACAGGGAGGTCGTACAGTGCCCGAGTACGAGGCCCGTTTTATGGATCTACTCTGGTATGCTCCGCACCTTAACACTGAGAAGCTCAAGGTCAACCGGTTCGTGTTTGGCCTTAACGGAATCCTGTGTGCAAAGGTTAGGATCTTGATGCCTCAAACCTTGCACGACGCTGTCCAAAAGTCCCTCATAGCAGAGGAGGATCTTATCAGTGGGGGTTAGACCAGGACTCTAGCGAGACTAGCAGGGCAAGGTTCATCTGGTACACTGCAGCATCAGACACCAGCAAGACTTACGCCGAGATATCGTGGCTTCCAGAGAGGATCCACTTTCACTACACCCCGACGACCGCCACCTCAGCAGCGGACACCCTATCAGGGACCACAACATCAGCAGCAGCACCGCCCGCAGGAGCAGCAGTTTAGGCCTGTTCAGCAGAACAGACCTAGGTTCCAGGCCGGTGGGCCGTCATCTTCTACTTCGGGTACCAGGTCTACTGGGCCAAAGAAGGGGTGTTGGACGTGTGGGGAGCCACACTACCAGCGTGACTGTCCTGTGGAGAGGACCAAAGTGTCCAGATCAGCCGGACCCACTACCATGGGAGATATGGGCAAGGCCCATCAGATTCATGTGGTGGTGAATGACCACCAGGCAGAGCACCAATCGACTATGCTCGAGACGACAGGTACTGTCACTGACCAGACCCTTGGTATTTTGATAGACCCAGGTTCTACTGAGAGTTTCATTTTTGGTGTAGTGCTAAAAAGGATTAAGGTAAAGGCAGTCAAACAGGACGAGTTTAGCTTCATAGAGATGGCTTCAAGATCCAAACAGAAGGTTGGAGGAAAGGTTACGGGTTGTGCCCTTAACCTGGGAGAGTTTGTCATGAGGGTAAACTTGTACGTCACGATATTAGGAGCTTATGACGTCGTGATTGGTATGGATTGGTTGGAATTGCATGAGGCGATACTCAACTGTAAGATGAAATAGTTGAGCTTGGTCGATGATGAAGGATAGAGACGTGTGATTGTAGGATGGAACCAGGGAGTATCCCTGAGGTTCGTCTCTTCCTTACAGTTACAGAAGAGTATGCACAAGGGGTGCAAGCTTTATGCGATCATTGCGCTAAACGAAAAGGGAGTAGCGGAAGGTCTAGAACACCTTTCAGTGGTGAAGGAGTTTGCGGACGTATTCCCAGAGGATTGCCTGGGATGCCGCTGGAAAGGGAACTGGAGTTTACCATAGACCTGAAATCGGGGACCGAACCGATAGCAAGAACGCCTTATCGGATGTCGACCCTGGAGTTGCAAGAGCTGAAAATGCAACTGAATGAGTTGTTGGACCTGGGACTGATATGCCCTAGTGTGTTACTGTGGGGTGCACCAGTTATTTTCATACGAAAGAAGGACGGATCATGGAGGCTTTGCATTGACTACCGTCAACTGAAGAAGGCTACGATCAAGAATCATTATCCCTTACCAAGAATTGATGATCTGTTCGATCAAATGAAGGGTGTGACAATGTTCTCCAAGATCGATTTGCGATCAGGGTATCACCAGTTACGGATCAAGGAGGATGACATCCCTAAGACTGCCTTTAAGATGATATTTGGACATTACGAGTTTACTGTTTTACCGTTTGGACTGACAAATGCCCCAAGGGTATTCATGAGTTTGATGAACGGGGTGTTCCAAGAGTACTTGGACAGGTTTGTCCAAGTATTCATTGACGATATCTTGATCTACTCTTGGATGATGGAGGAACATGACAAACACTTGCACTTGGTACTACAGTGCCTACGAGAGCACAAATTGTATGGGAAGTTGTCCAAATGCTCTTTTTATCAATCAAGGATTCACTACTTAGGGCATGTCATCTTCGGCGAAGGTATCGCTGTGGATCCAGCCAAGGTTGAGGCTATTATGGAATGGTTTGTGCCGACGAATGTCACAGAAGTGTGCAGTTTTATGGGTTTAGAAGGATACTATCGACGGTTTGTCGAGGGATTTTCGAAGATAGAAAATCCGATAATGGAATTGCAGAAGAAAAACAAGAGGTTTGTTTGGATAGAGAAATGCGCAGAAGCATTTCAAAGGCTTAAAGAGTTGTTGACCACAACGTCGCTACTAAAGGTCCATGACATGGACGCAGACTTCTTGGTATGCACTGACGCATCCAAGAAATGTTTAGGCAGAGTCTTGATGCAGGATGGATGAGTGATTGCTTACATTTCGAGGAAACTAAGAAGGCATGAGGAGAACTACGTGATGCACGATTTGGAGTTATTAACCATCGTATATGCCTTGAAGGTTTGGAGACACTACCTTGTTGGACAAAAAATTGAATTAAGGACTGCTCATTGTGGACTACAACACATTTTTACACAAAGCGACCTGAACGCGTGACAACGACGTTGGTCGGAATTGCTTAGCGAGTACGACTTCGAGATTACTTACATAAAGGGAACAGTGAACCGAGTGGCTGATGCTTTGAGTCGGAGACCACGCATCTTCTCGATGTTGCCTCTTCAGATGAACTTACGTGAGAAAATTCTCACTTTACAGCGTGACGACGAATGGTACATAGAGGTCGAGGGTTTGTTCAGACAAAACACAATGATGCTACGACGATATGAGGGATTTTCTTTTGATAGAGATGGGTTATTGAGGTTTAGAGGTCGGATTTATGTACGGCCAAACGACGAGTTGAGGATGTTGATACTGAGCGAGGCTCATAGACCAGTTTACATGGCTCACCCAGCAGTCACGAAGATGGGGACAGACCTTAAACCCTTATTCTTCTAGAAGGGAATGAAGGCCGACATAGTCAACTTTGTGGCTAGATGTCTAGAGTGTCAGTAGGTAAAGGCTGAACATAGACACCCGGCAGGATTACTTCAACTACATGCCATTCCAGAATCAAAATGGGAAGTTATTTCGATGGATTTTATTGTTGGATTTCCACTGACGGCAAGGAGACATGACTTGATTTTTGTAGTAGTAGACACTCTGACAAAGAGTGCTCACTTTATTCCTGTGTGTACGAAATATCAGGCACCTGACATAGTGAGAGTTTCCATCAATGAGATTGTGAGGCTACATGGCGTGCCTAAAAATATTATATCCGATCGAGGATCGGTGTTTACTGGACGATTTTGGATGAGTTTCCAAGAGGCCTTGGGAACCCAACTTAATTTTAGTACTGCGTATCACCCATAGACTGACGGACAGACAGAACGAACGAACCAAACCTTGGAAGACATGTTGCGCATGTACGTGATGGACCAACAAAAGCATTGGGAGGAGTTCTTGCCTCTAGTAGAGTTCGCTTACAACAACAGTTACCAGAGCACCATTAAGATGGTGCCTTTTGAGTTTCTTTATGGGTGACCGTGTCGGATGCCCTTGAGTTGGGATCGTCTTGAGGATAGGGTCCTGGTGGGACCAGAAGCAATCCAAGAAATGGAAGAGAAAATGTAAACCATAAGACAAAGGATTAAAGAAGCGTGGGATTGACAGAAGAGTTATGTCGATGCGCACCGAGTCGACCGTAGTTACGAGGTCGGCGATCGATTCTTCTTGCGGGTTAAACCGCATAAGAGTTCGATTAATTTTGGAAAGGGAGCTAAATTCTCTCCTAGGTTCGTGGGACCCTTAGAGATTGTGTAGAGAAAGGGGCATGTGGCCTATCGACTAGCCTTGCCTGATTCTTTGAGGATGCATGATGTTTTTCATGTATCTGTTTTGAGACATTATATCAGTGATCCTACACACGTGATTGACATGATTTCCTTTCAGGTATCAGACGAGGGAGAGCTCACTGCTGAGCCGGTCCACATCTTAGATCATCGCATTCGATAGTTACGACATCAAACGGTAGATCAGGTCAAGGTTCAATGGGACAGTTATAGCCTGCACTCGACGACCTGGGAGGACGCATATGATATGCGCCAGCAGTTTCCATTTTTGTTTGATAGATAGACTTATGATACTGTGATACTTTTATTTCGGCATTTATACTGAGAAACCTTGGGATGAATTTTAGACCAAGAGGGGGTGTATGTAACATCCCGCTCTGGCGCACTGAGAAAACTTATTCTTTGAGGACACTTGCTCGCAAGTGATCCGAACTTTTATGATGTTAAAACATTTATCCTTGATTATGATGCGTTATGATAGATGACATGATGTTTTACTGCTTTGACGTAGACAGGTTCTTTGACTCAGTTTCATTGAGTGTGCAAGGTTTTGGACCTTGAGGATGCAGAGGCATCGGTGGAACCCCTTGGACTCCAGATTGAGTCAGGGAGTGTGCTATTTGGGTTGATTTATTTACTGTGATATTTCATTGATTTGATGATATGATGTTGACATGTTCTCACACGATTGTTGATGATGCAGGCTGATGATAGCTTTCCGACCAGACTCACATACGGAGTAAAGGGGCCACACACAATTTCAAGAGAGGTTGAGGGAGAGGTGTGGACAACAGCCCTGCCACAGCCTACTAGCACTCCCACCGTGGCTCGAACTGTAGGTTAACGATTACCTAGTTCAAGAGGATCCACGATGCCATGAGGGAAGACTGCGACAGTCGCTCACGATGATTCTAAGGGGCGTGCAATAAGGTGGGGGACTTATTCCTTAGAGCCCTTAGTCTCCCACAAGTTCACCTGGTGGAGTGTTGACTCCAAGGGTTATAGATGTCTACCAATCAGTCAAGTTGGCGAGTGGCACCCTTGGAGCACGTGGTGCATCCTGAAGGGCAGGTCACGCAAAAGAAACACAAGTTGGCGAGTGGCACCCTTGGAGCATGTGGTGCATCCTGAAGGGCACGTCGTGCAAAAGAACCACAAGAAGCGAGCGACACCCTTGGAGCACGTGGTGCATCAAGAAGGGCACATCGTGCAAAAGAAACATAAGTTGGCGAGTGGCACCCTTGGAGCACGTGGTGCGTCCTGAAGGGCACGTCACGTTGATGTTGATGAAGGAACAAACCTAGATGGCCCTAAGACATTTAACACATTAAGAAATCCTTAAGCAACTTCCCTAACCAAGTGTCGCCCAGTTCAAAATCTAAGTCCTAAGTCTAAAACTTTCTAGGGTAAAAATTTAGTCTAACTTTAAGAAAAAGACCCTAAAATAAAAATAAAAATTTAAACAAAAACCCACTTAAGTAATAGTTTAGTCTTCATAAAATTCTTGGGGTAAATGAAGAGATTAAGAATTTAATTAAAAATAGTGGATTTAAAAATTTCAAAGAAGAAATTATTCATTAACTTGTGGAAGTACAAAGATATTAAATTAATAATAAAAGGGACAAATTTAATAACGCAACTGCCATTTTGGGATTTAATAAAAAGGGGAAAGAAGGGAATAATAAGAATTAGGAAACTAAGTAATGGAGGAAACTTAATAAAGGAAAGATGGGAACTCATGGTAAAAAGCAAGGTCAACATAGTAAGG
>ML837970.1:17579-35974 GCA_009831015.1 Picea engelmannii | reverse complement strand
AAAGGTAAATAATAAAGTGAAGTGATGAGTGTATTATAATTCAAAGTGAATACAAAATAAATTATTTCAATAAAAATTTTAATGGAGAAATTAGAAGTGGACCCAACCCTAAAATAAAGAAAGTGGGGCCAAGTGACCTAGAAGATGTTTTTAAGGAAGCTACTTGGAGAGTATAAATAAGAGCCAAGGCTCTCTCATTTGAAACACACTTGAGAATATTGAACATATATAAGTGTCTAAGGTATACAAATGATATCTAAGCCTAAATTTTGAGGAAAGTGAAGAAAAGAAGGCCGAAATGCAAGGAAGGATAAATTCTTTTGATGGTGCTTTCTAAGGTATGTTATTTTCGGGTCATCTCACCATTTTCGCTATAAATTTTCTTCTATAATGATTCAGATCCTAAAATTTCTATAAAAGTGAGAAAACATATCCAAGTATCTGTGGTTAAAAGTCCATCTTGTGGGTCATTGTATTTTGGGAGTTACACTTTGTCTAAAATAGGGTTTTTGGCCAGTCCCGAAACTAGTCAAAATCAGGTGTTTCGGGTAAAAATGTCATAACTTCTTCATAAAAGATCCAAATTCAGTGAGACAAATTGTGTTGGTTATGGTATAGTTGTTAGTATACTATTTAATAGTTTCAGATCATTTCATTAAATATTTTGTGCGGGGCACGCTCTACAATGTCACTCTCTAGAATAAGCCAGAATTCAGCAAGGTATGTCAATTTTTCTATAACTCATTTTATCAGAGGTTCCAAGTAGTGCCACTTGGAGTAATTTCATAAAACACATTGAAGAACATTTTGTATAAGTTTCAGATATTTATACATTACAGGTTCAAAGTTATGATTACTTCAAGTTAGGGTTATTGACTAATCCAAAACTAGGCATGTGAAACTAAAGAAAAGTTTGATGAAAATGCTAGTCTCTTGTTTTTAAAGTTAAGTAAGGCTTGTAGGAATGTGATCATATAAACCAGGTCTATTACAGAGCTACAAATCAGATTTGGATGATGAAATTGATGAGGGATTTTGGTTCAGGTACATGTTGAGTACATGGTTGAGACAAGTAGTTGATGAGTTGGCGCACATACATGAGGTGTATAGTTGATGATGTTGGTACATATTGATGATTCATAGTTGATGAGTAGTTGACACATGATTGGTACATACTTGGCAGATGGTTGGATGCACTTGTTTATGGTACAGGTTGATTACAGGTTGGTTCATGGTTGATGCACTTGTTTATGGTACATGTTGATTACAGGTTGGTGCATGGTTGATGCACTTTTTTTTGGTACAAGTTGATTACAAGTTGAGGTATAGGTTGATTCATGGTTGATGCATGGTTCAGATTTATTGCTACAGGTTTACAGTGGTATATCTCACAGTGATAGTGTGACAGTGGTTCCATCATTCTACTTCTACTTCAATGTGATAGGATGGGGCAAGGACAGGTGGTTGTAGCCACCTTCCAGTTGTATCCATAGAACATTGGGGGTTGTAGCCTCCTTCTGGTTGTAGCCAGAGAATTGGGGAGTTGGAGCTTCCCTCAGGTTATAGCCTAAGAAACTAGGGGGTTGGAGCCTCCTTCCAGTTGCATCTGGAAAACAAAGGAAGTTGGTGCTTCCAATGAATGTAATTCTTCAAGACATATAAGAAAAAACATTATGTGGTTTTCTCCCGATTTGGGTTTCCACATAAAACACTGGTGTACCGTGTATGTGTGTGATTGTTTATTTATTATTGCTCATTATTGGATAATAATTCTACATTGAAATAACATTTTAAGAAAAAGGATTAATATTATGTTATTACTGATTCACCCCCCCTCTCAGTAATCCAACACATAGGGTGGCATTCCCGTCTATTTTTATTTATCCAAGAAGAATATAAAAATGCTTGAGTAAGATCATTTCATATATTTTCCTCAACACATTGTACTTGCATTATTTCCATACCGGAGAAAAGAGAGCATAGCAACCTCACCTTCTAGTTGGGTTTTCACTTGTAAGGGTTTCCTAGAGAAAATATTTGTGTTATTTTGTGGATGGTGTGTGATTTTGTTTTACAGATCTCTATTTTCCTCATTTTATATATTTTATGTATAAGAAGAAAATCAGTAACTAAAGATTCTGGAATCTAAGGGAATTTAACCTTCATAGTGTAGATTTCAGTTTTATTTATCAAATATGTTGTGATGAATTATTCCAATGGAATATGAAAAATTTACAAATAAAAAAAAATGGATGCATTATGTTTCTTGGAGGACTATGCTAAACAAAAATGTTTTGAGACTTTTATGCAAAAACTTGAATATGATCTCCCTAAACAGGCTCATTGTTCTCCCTCCTAAGAGATGCAATTACATGATTATTCAAATTTAGAAAAGGATGATATTTCGATGATGTATTAGAAGGAGATCAAAGCAATGGATGAGGTGAGCGATAAATAAGAGGAATATTCCATGGTAGGGAGCAATGAGGAAGAGTCTTCTCATCCTTCCATTGAAAATCATGGGAAACTTGAAGATCAAAAGGATGAGGAAAGCATTGATAACAATAATATTCAAGAAACCACCCTCCCTCCTCTAGATGAAAGTACATGTCCAACAACCTACACTAATTTATGTTCATTTGATCTTCATGGTCTATCTTTCAATGATTCTTCATGATCTTCATGATCTTCATGGACACAACTCAACAGATAGTTCTTCACCTGATGAAGAGCCCGATTACGAAGAAACACAAAGCATTGGGGAATTTATTCGGGTTGACAGATGCAAATGGGATATATGTTGTTCTCACTTTGAGGATGGTTCCATCTATGATACAGAGAATGATGAATGTGAAATTACAAATTTTTGGCTATATGAGCAACCAAGTTTTTCCATAATACAGGAACAACTACATATACAACTACAGAAAGGGTAATTCCACATTCAAGATACAATAGAGATTTTCCATTCATGGATGTCCTTGATCGGTGGTTTCCAAGCATATGAATATCCATTCGACACTGAGAGTTTGAGGTTCAAAGTGGTGGGAAAACCACTATGTGTTTAGTTTTAAGCTTATTTCATGAGCTTTCAAATTCAGTCACCAAAGCAGTCAACCATAGGTCACATGTTTACATATTTTTATAGTTTTCATGGTTTTTCTCACCATTTGTATGTGAATGTGTTAGATACATCCAAAGAGGGTAGTATTCTTTATGTAGGTTTTAGTTGGAGCCGACATCAAAGCCATTTTTCTTGACAATTCAATGAATAACACTAATGAATGGTGAAACACTGATGATAGGAACAATAAGTACATTAGCCTTGTTGAATTATGGATCGAATAAGCATGAAATAGTACAGGGGAATTGTGGAATTTCATTGAAACTCTTTTGCATGATGATCCTTGTCCCATTGTAAGATCATTTTGAGTCATGAAAGAGGTTCCAACGTATGCCTCTATAGGTTTGATATTTCACTATTTTAGTTAGAAAACAAGCGTTTGTGTGTTTAATTGTCTAATTAAATCATCCAATGCATTTAATTGTCTAATTAAATCATCCAATGCATTTAATTGTCAACTGGGGGTAAGTATTTTATTACAAGGTCTTTGTGCAATGTTTATGCGGACAAAGATTTCTCCTAACATTATCTGATGAAACAAAATTCTACTAATTATAACTCATACACTTTCAACACAATCACTGCGAACAAATCAAATCCTTATATCAACTAAAACTTCAATCAAGAAATATGCTTGAAAAGAATCCATAATAATCAATCCACCTTCTACTAAAACTGAACCAATGATTAAGATATCTTGTACTTGCTAATTATCCAATCCTTGCTGCTAAAACCAAATGGAATCTTAATAATAATCACAAAACATGTTGTTGGGAAATAAAGAACACATATGTCGATAAATCCAATCCTTTCTTGTAACTGAACAATCCTCTTGTAATTAACTAGAGACACATTCTTGCTAAAATCAACAATTTTCTTCTATAACTAACAAAGGAAGAACACACTTTCTTTGATGGAATCAAATCTTGTTGCAATTAATCAGAACACACTCCTATAGAACTAGAATTGAAACAATTACTCAAATTAAGTAGAAACCCATGCATGCGGAATTGGAATAAAGCACTTTATAAAATTAACTAAAACACACGCATGCGGAATTAGAATAAAAATCTTGTTGCAATGAATCAAAAACACACTCATACTAAATTGGATTGAGAACACACCAATAATAAATCAAAATGTAACAACTATGCTTCAAACAATTCAATCACATCAATCATATGCACCAAGATTTAACTAAGGAAAAGTGATGACAAGAAAATCTACTTTATGCTCATCTATTAATGATACAAGAGAAACAACCCTACTAAAGAGGAGGTCCCTTCCTCCTTAGCAGGGGCGGAAAAACTATAGAAACTGTAACTTTAACCACTCATAAATTGATACCACAAACTTTCCATATCTTTATTATTCAATCAAAAGGTGTAGATATAATTGTTGTTACTCATTATCCATCTGACTATTCTATGTTGTCCCAAAACCAATCCAACCTGGGAGAAAATATGATCTAAACCTTTTCTCCCTCCTCTAATATTGGAAAAATTAAAATTATGAAAAACCTTGAGAATGTTTTGATTCTCAAGTTGTTCGATGTCATCTTAATTAGGAAAATACAAGAGGATACGAAATATTTCATGTAACTGATTACAACTTGCATAATGACTTTTATGGACACAGATGATTGAATTGTCCTATTTATTTGGATGGAAAACCCGTGTTTATAAAATACAATATTCGTGACTTAAGATAAGCCACGTCATCAAAGTGAATCAATCCTTGTCATGAGGGCCCATGGATCAATGGTCTAGTTAGCATCATGTGGTGATCCTTTGACAGTAACAACATTCTTAAGTAACATTGTTTATGCATCATATCTCGGAGTAGCAACACCTCGGAGTAGAAACACCTTAGAGTAGTAGCACCCCTGAGTAGCAGCACCTTAGAGTAGAATCTAATTACTCTACAATATTCTTTAGAAATTAATCAGTATTTACCCAACACAGGCATCATCCATAACTAAATACAGGAAAATATTAAAGAATAAACGCATCAAATGGAATTAACATATCAATGTCAAAAAGTTAACTCTTGGACCATGATAACTATGGGAAAGGTGCGAATAAGAAAGAAAAGGTATGGGATAATTAACAAAATAATAGCAAAAAGGGTGTCATTCCCATGACTCAACATCTCCCCCCAACTGGAGAAACTACATGTCCTCATGCATTCCATCAGTATGAGTCCACAACCTCCTATTGTATATGAAGTGTAGTAAGTTTGTGTGCTCCATAAATATCCTCCTTAACACCCCTCTAACCATTACTCATCAGAACATCCATCCAATAATCTTTCTCATGCTTCACTTGATATTGTTTTTGGTATTGTCTTATAGGGAGCCAAATACAAGGGAATATATATCTGAGGTCAAGCCACCTAGATACACACTTTGTCATACATTCCATATACTTATTAACTCTCTATAAAGCATGGATGAAGTTTGAATACCCATATGGATCGTGTCTTCTCAATGTCTCATCAGAGGTTTCCCACCTAAGTCGACAGCCATCTAAGGAATATTTCAACTGCATATTGATACATTTGGGGCATATATCAAAAATAAGTAACTAAATCTCAATCAAAGCAACATCCCTTTCATCTGCACTTAGGAATTGATTGTTTCCCTTTATAATGATGGTGGCAAGGGTAGGTTCCCCCCAACCCATAACAATTTCTCGGATTGATTTTCCCTGATGGCCTCATGGGATGCCTTCCATTTTGCTTGGTTGCTAACGAATGAAGTGAAAACCCTGAACTAAATATCTCCAACATAATGAGATAAGTTAAATTTCCTCTCCCAAAATACAACATATTCATGCAAGTAAAGTTCGCATAGTAGGTGTTGGTCTGTAAGACTACTCTGGAAGAAGGTCTTAAAGAAGGAAATGGTGGTATCAAAACTTCAATTCCTATGTTATTTTATGGCAATCAACTGAAACAAGAGGAATTGTTGTTGCAGAAACAATGGATAGGCAGGGGATGGGCTTCTGCAATTTACCATTTCTTGTGCCAGTTCGTAAAATTTAATCTTTGTATCTTGTAGGGTTTTGACTTGATATTCCATTTCTTTCAATTTCTACCTCATTCCCCTCATCTTTTCCTTTCTTTGTTCCTGGAATGCTAACTCTTCTGCCCATATTTCTCTTAAATTATGAATAACCTTTCTATGTTCTTGGGTGGAAATCACCCCTTCTTGGAGTGATGTGCCCAAATACTTCCACTTGTGAACTTCAACAATCAATATATCAACATTAGGGGATTTTGTTTTTCTCTTTTCCTCCTCAAGTTGGGCATTCTCATTTCCAGGCATTGCTAGTTCTTGTGTAACAACAGCCTCTATGACATGACTGCCCATATTCCCCTGAAAAGGCTCAGTTGTTTCCCCAATTCTTTGTTGTTATTTTTCTTCCTGAGTTGCAACATCCCCATTGGTGACAAGGCAAGGCTCTTTCATTACTGCATCCAAAGATGTTGGTTCTGATGTGCCAGTAGTGTCCTAGATGGGTTCCTTTTTATCATTTTAGGTGGCTTCAACATCCCCTATGTCTTCCTCAATATATTAGTTTGGGTTTTGACTGAGTTAAAATTAGATGGTGGTACATATTTCAATGTGCACCCTTCTTGACTAAAGATTTCTCCACAGGATGGACAAAATTGTACCATGCACTTGTCTGTCCCTAATGTCATGGATTCAAGGTCACCCGGTTTTTCTAATAGTTGAGCAATTTCAGCAAGTGTTCCCAAACTTGGAGAAGTTTCACCCTCTTGAAAGTTCCCTTTTAAGACCATGAGTTGTTTCTCAAGTATAGAGTTCTATTCCTTTAATTGATTTACTTTCTCACACAGGGATAGATATTTACCTCTCTTAGAGTTGGTACTTCTTTCCCTTGTATTTTTTTTCCTCTCAACAGTATATTTCTCAACAGGTTCTTGTGGGCACTCAAAATTAGTCCATGGTTGATTTGGTTTTGCTGCTGAAGAAGACCTAGTTCTTCTTGCATTTGTTTGTACCTTGTTTACAATAGTTCGTTCTTCAACAGGTTCTTGTGGGCACCCAGTGTTGGTCGATAGGTTGGGTTGGTTCTGCTGCTGAAGAAGACCTAGATTTCCTTAGATTTAATTTTTCCCTTTTTACAGTATTTTTTTCTCCAGTAGGTTCTTGTGGGAACTTAGTACTAATCAACAACTCAAATGATTGGGCTAGTTTTGTTCTTGAAGATGACCTAGTTCTTCTCCTAGGGTTGTCTTCATTAGTCACTCAGGGTGATCTCCTTTTCCTTTTTGATGAGAGTTCTCTTCTATGACCAAACATGGTTTGTATTCTTCAGTAAGAGGGTTTTCTTCTACGATCTCCACTCCGTCGCTAGATGGTGTTGATGAAACACTCTGCTAAGTAGAGGGATTATCTTGAATTTCATCCCTATCAACCTCTTCTTCCTCACCAAGGTCTTATTGGTTTATTTCTGTGTCTCCTGTACTTAGTTCTTTTTTTGTATCACCCCGTTCATTCTCTGTGTCAGATGCTCTATCTTCTTGTTTTGTTTTTTCCCCTGTAAATTCCTCTGCTCCCATGGTCATGTCATAATAGATCTTCTCTATATCCCATTCTTCCTAATTCTTGGACATGCCATCGTCAGGGTTTTTGTTTCTATCAACAAATTCAAGCTCAGGATTATCTTTTTATGTTTCAAATTCCTCCTCCTTCGTCACTTTCTCTGTATCCTCTCTTATTTATATTTCCAAACTATGTGTTTCCTTATGACCAATAAGTTCACGCCATGTAGTGTTCCTTTTCCTTAGTGCATGTGTAACCAACAATTTAATCAACCCATGATTTGTAATGCATGATTGTGGGTGTTTGGAATGACGAACAGAGCCCGTCATAGATTTCCTAGATTCTAAAAGAAAGTACAGGATATTAAGAAGTTGACCATGAAAGAGGTGGGATAGTAGTATAAAATGGTAGTTATAAACAAGTGTAAATATACCTTCACATGTAATGTATCACTGGATAAAGTAGGCTACATATTTCCAAGGAAAAGGGAGAGAGGTTTTTTCGATGCCCTTACCCTTGTTTCTGACATGTTCTTTTCGTCTCAAAAAATTCATCTTGGTTGTCGGAATGAACTCCTTCTTGCTGAACAAAATTACCCCGGTCCTTTGTAGCCCTATTACTTTTGCAACTTTTTCCTCTGTGACATCAATTTGAAATCCATGGACTGATGAAATTATTCCATCTAAGTTCTAGGTGAACTCCAAGGAGACATCATTGTCAAAACCTTGCAGTCTCTCAAAGAAAGTCACCCACTCCTCATTTTCAAAAATATGGTAGCCCTCTAGGTATCTGCGTAGAAATTAGACCGATTCAGGCTTATGAAAAACAATCAATCCCCCTATTATATATAGTTGGGTGATGCAGAGTAGATTTTGATAGGGTGAGTTGCAGTTTTGGACATGCAGTTGAAAATTGAGAATAGATTTCAAATTAGGGAAATCAGGGATATGACGATTTACACCAGATTTGGTAATGATGGGGTATAATGGGAGCGTTATGTTATTTATGGCATGTTGATGTGGAATCATGTGGCTCATAATGATGCCCCCCCCACCCAACTAAAGGTGGAATCTATCCTAGACTGACCTGGTAGGGTTAGACGATACAAGTGTGATGACACGTTGAAATTTAAAATCATTCAAGCAAGTAGGAAAAAGATGTACCTATGGGGGAACTTACGGTACCTCCCAAGACAACAATAGAGTGTACATAGTGGTCGTTGATGGAGAATGATGTGTTGTCTGTTGTGAGTTATTTTTCCGAGGTATGAATATATCGTCATCATACATGATTTATGGTGTAAGGTTCAAGAGTTGCAATAGAGTGTCACATCATAGAGCTAATGTGGAAAGAAATGGAAAATTAGTGATAATGAAGCTGAGTCATGGCAAGGAAATGGGTTTCAACAAGTAGTAATTTTGGCATGTGGAAAGCTAATTCAGGAGTTTATAGCAAGTTGTAGCAAGAAAAGTTGTAGCAGCGGGTGGTCGTGACTTGCAGTGAGTTGCAGTGATCCAAAATGGATCCTGGAGCCAAAATGGGGTCCAGGAAGGCATAAAAATCATAGTGCTCAGAATCTCTTCAAAAAGGACATGTGCGTAGGTCCCATTGATACGAACCCATCACAACTTGAATGGGCTCAAATGGACATTGTATGTGAAAGATATCGCAGTTTGTTCGTTTGGCCAAACAAGCAAAAAAAAAAAAGACTTTGTAGTTCATACAGTCTGTATAGTGCTAACGTGGAAGATGATTGTACATGTCGTATGACCATATAGTGATGTGGAAGTGATGCATTGGCGTTAACTAGGCAGTTGATGGTGACAGGTGGATGATTCCTATGGTGACACATGGCACCACTATAAGGGTGACGCGTGGCATGACCGTACAAACTGACATGGCCAAGTCTGTACAGTCGTATCACACATGGAAGTTGATTGGACTGGTAGGGTGAAGTGGAAGGTACAGTGGATGCTAACTTGGAAGAAACATGTTGGCAGTTGGAAGAATCAACGCTTGACATGTGGCAGTTTGTGGGAAAGTGGTAAGGTTCCACATGGCCCAGTCATGGGCTGCCACATGGAACCCATTCATTGGATGATTTGTTGCAAACATTTATTGGACTCTCAAGGAGTTGAACCTGTGACCTCCGGTCCTGGCAGTGAGCAACTTGGCAGGGTCGGGCTACCATCCCACCCACGATGTGTCTTGTTATACAATGTTGCAATTTTATATATAAAGTGAAATGATTGTAATGTTTGGGAGAATAAGGGTTGGGGCCTAGTCCCATCCCCGATGCAACCACCATATGAATCTTCTCTATATATATAGGCGCGTGGGAGCTAGGTACCAGGGACATATGGCATTGCCAACGACCAGGGGCCGATGGTTAAGGAGTTAGCGCTTGGTGCTAGGCCACATGGAGGCACCCAAGTGACCAAGAGCCCGTGATTATGGGGTTGTGCCTGTATTTTTAGCCATTTGTGGGTTTTTAAACATTGTTATATAATTTTTAATGAATTTTCATCCTATTTGAGGGGATTTAATTCATTTTTGGAGGATCTTGGGCCCATTTTGAGGCCAAATATTAGGGGGGAGTTGGGAGTTTGTTACCAACTTCAGGTCTGTATAAACCAGAGGTTCTTGGATCCATGGAAGAGAGGTTCAGAATAGGGAAATGTTGAATAATTGTTGATCCATAGCCATTTTTATGTAGGGAAACCATTGAGGAGAGCACTTTTGCGGGCCATTTGTGGGAGCTTCGTTCATCCGTTTCTAGTGCCGTCAATTTTATTGGGCTTTTGAGATTTGGTAGAAAATGAATAGATTAGTTTCTAATCCTGTTGGAACTGTTATGATGTACTTTTGAAGCTTTGAAAGGAAATAAGAAAGCCTCACCCACTGAGACAAAGGCCTAGAGACGTAGGCGATATTTCTGAACTCGGTTATCAACTTCTCTTGTTATGGTTTGTTGTTCCTTTATGATTATTTCCATTTATGTATATGTTTATATGGATGGCATGTTTCTTCATTAATTCTTCCTCTTTCATTCAATTCATAAATGGTAATTTAACTCATGATTTAAAACTCAACCATTGTTGTTAAAATATCTTTTCAGATCAAGTGCTATCAGACCTAGTTAACTGTTGGTTTTTGAGTTTGCATGATTTACAATAAAATGGCATCTAAAGAGGGACTTTCTCAAGATGAGAAGGATATGCGAAAAACTCTCTTTTCCATGGCAGAGATGGTGAAAGTGTTGTATGAATATTACTTGGAATGAAAGAGATTGGTTCAAGGGAAAACTTCAAAGAACGATAAAAGAGAAGAAGAATTGAAGGAATTGCCTTCTACACCCAATTCAGAAATCATCTCTGAGGTATGCAGTGGAAGTTATTCATCGATTTCACATTGTTCCCATCAATATGGTTCTTTTGGTGCATTTGAAAAAAATACAAGAGGTATAGGTTTGAAATTGATAACCAATATGGGTTATGAAGGAAAGGGCCTTGGAAATAAGGGCCAAGGTATCATTAATCCCATAGAGGTTGTGGAAAGACCTCATTATTTAGGATTGGGATATGGTGAAGAGGATAATGGAGCATGCTCCAAAACATTGTGTTATAACCCTAATTTGCACCAAACATGCTTACCTATCATCAGGCCATCTCAGATTCCTTCTTTTCCAAAACAATGTTGAACAACTATTCTTAAAAACACCTTTTATAAAGGCCTGTGCACCCTACTCCATTACTGCAAGCGTGTACACACTAGCTGACCCAAAACAACCTGTGTGTACCTTCAAAAGCACAAAAAAAGAAACGTTGTTGATGGAACACACAACTTTGGGTGAGTTAACTAAAACTTTAGGCCATGCATGGCCAAGGGTTTGACCAAATACTTATCTTCTTCTAGCCTATAAAAGAAGGGTTAGGGGTCCCATTTGGAAGAGGAGAATCATAGTAAAGAAACTCTACCCGATTTCACATTCCCTTTGTCCCAACCTTTAGCCATCCTTGTTAAAAGAGAAATATAGAGAAAAGAAGTTGGAAGACAGTTGAAGAGGATCCCAGGACCAGGTTCGTGGAGCAGTGGTTGGCTTCATCATTGTAAGTTGATTTGTTGAATTTAATAATAAAGAAGTACTTTTCCCATCCCACCATATGAGGTTTTCATGGTTTATTGCATACATGTTGATTGAATCTCTAACCCATTAATCTATATATCAAATGCATGTGGAGTTCTTTGTTTTTTTTGTGTGAATGCAGGTCAGCCTTGGGAGGAGAGATGTAGTCAAAGAGCGATCAAGAATGAAGAAGGATCGATATCAAACACCCGAAATAAGGTATGCTCACTTGATCTTCTTAACTATGTATTTGCTTAAGAATAATGGGGATTAGGTCTCGGACGATGGTAGAAAGTAGGAATCTTTAGGCCTTTTCAACATGCATAATAAAACCCTAAGTGCTAGTCCATAGAGGGATTTCCCACTCACAACAAAATTGGCGACCATACTGGGGAAATCTCTAGGGTTTCTGGGAATATTTTTTGGGTATTTTTAAGAACTAGTTTCATTTCCTGTTTTTAAAGTTTTTGCAAAAGTCTGAGCTAATAGAGATTCTGGTCTTCCATACCAGTTATCTATATTTCTTTGCTTGACTGTATTTTTTTTTTCGAGACCCACAAAGGTACACGCGACCTGTATAAGTTTTGCACGTGTGTACCCGTGCCCTGCATTCTCACAACCCGCGTGTACATGCTAGCTGAGGAAGCATCAGTCGCGTGTATGATTCCAGAAAATTTGTTTTAGAGAGGCAGTCATCCTCTTCCCTGTCAAAATTATTCCTTCTCAGGGGTTTTCTGGAACTCTTTCTAGTCTTTGTTGTTTACAGTCCATAGCTTAGGTTTCACCTTGGATTGGTTTGTTCTATGAAGTTTTCCTTGAATTGTTTTCTTTTTCTGTTAAAGTAAGTATCTGAGTCTACAAGAGATTCTGGTTCTCAGTACCAGTAATCTTTGCTTGGGTTTGATTGCTTGTCCTTTTATTTTTTAGAGTTTCAGAAGTACATGTGGCTTGTATAAGGTCTGCACGCATGTACACGCACCCTAACTTTACACAGCTCACGTGCACATGCTTGTTGTTGAACTGTCAGTAGCCTGCCTGTGGAGAAAATTTTTGTTCAAGGTGAGGTAGTCATCCTTTCCTTTGTCAAGAGTTATACCTCTCAGGTTTTTTGGGTCTCTGTCATAGCAGTCAGTAACTTGGGTTTGATCACAGCAATAGCTTTCTTTTTCATTAAAATATTTTTTATGTTTCTTATCTTTTTTAACTTATTTTTAGCTTGAAATTTTAAGAAAAATGAGTTGCATTTTGAATCGTGCATTCATCAGTTTATTTTAGAATCTTTTGTTATTTCTGTTTTGATTGGAAGAAAATATAAAAAAAAAATTAGTTTGTTAGATCTCTTTCTTTCCTGGCATTTTCTTTGCATTGTTATTTGAAAAAGAAAAGAAATTAGCATAGTGTTGTGTTTTCTTCGCATCTTAAAAGCATTTCAAAAAGAAAAAAATAAGAAATATAATCATTATTTTCCAGTGTTCATATAAGTTTCATATTTGTTCGCAAGAGTCTTAACAAAATCAATTGCACTACCTTACCCATTTTGAGTAAATCAAGCCTTAAAAAGAACGCTAATCTAAAATTAATTAGACTTTTTATGTTTGTAGGGTCAACCAACTAGTTTAGGGTTAGGGCCTTGAATTAGGTTGGAGAGGAAACTCTTTAAGGCCATTAAATCGAGCATTGGAGTCTGAGTTAGGGAGTGTCAAAGTCCAATATCGTGAAATTTATCTGGGACCCCCCTCTAACACAGGGGATAAACACAAGGTCTCGTGCGAAAAGGTAGCGGAGATAACCCCTCTAAAGCTAGACCAATTGTAGTGGAGAACACATATAGAGGGATTGTCTTGGGATTCCGTCGATTGTATTTGCCACGGAGATTTGTGGGTATCGAATCTATTTGAGGTCCTCAGTTTTCTTCCGAACCACTTGCCTTCAATACCCTTGACAGGTTTCAGGCTTGATACCCTTCTCATTGTGGTCTACCTGACTTCCCATTGTACCCACCTGGTGACTGTTCGAGCGTTGGCAACCTAGTTGCCTATCTTTTTTAGGGACTTACACAGGTGATCGCAGGGGTATACTGCAGTACCTAGGGTAGACATTAGGCCACACTTTGCAAAGTATACATGGAGGGTGCTTCCGTATTCGATTTGCACTTGCACCGGTAAGTTGCTCTAGTGTTGGTTGGTGTAACTGTTCTTCCAACTAGTTAGTTGTTTGCTTGATTTGACTTTAGAAACTTTTAGTGTGTGCTCTGTGCTCCCTAGTTTTCCATAGTGAGTTATTCAATTGTGGATTTGGGTCTCTGACCTAGGGTGTTAGACCGCCCACTCCGCTGGTTGAGAGGACTTTTCAGTCTTCCGCTTAGAAACATGGAGCCGCCTCTTTATAGGCATTGTTTTGATAACACTGGTTCACCAGAGTCAGTGTGTGAGACTTTTACGGACTTGAACAATCCTGAAAAGGGAGAACCTGTGCATAGGATATTCATGGCTAATTTTCCCAACCATACCAACCAAGGAACCCCTTCACAAGGGGATTCTTGTGCTTTTCCCTTCTTTGGAAACGTTGGTGTCCCTTTGATGTCCACTTTGTACATTCCTGGGTTGAATGTGAGTTTACCGGTTTGGTTGGGTACCATTCCAAATTTCCCAAATTCTCTTGACACTTCTCAGTTAAGAACTCTATGTCATGAGCACCCTGTTGATGTTTCTTCATCAACAAAGTCTTCTCCTCCTCCTTTTCCCACCTCTATTGAAAGTACAGTTACTTGTAACCAGAAGTCTAAATGAAATAGAAAGAGGAAGAATAAATCACCAACCTTTGCGAGTCATGTTAGAGATAGGTCGACAACCTCTGCAAGTCATGTTGAAGACTAGCACCTAGCCTCTGCAAGTTATGTTGGGGGAACACACTCACCCTCTACAAGTCATGTTGGGGAAAAATTCCAGTCACTACTAGTCATACTAGTAATAGGTCTGTAGCCTCTGCAAGTCATGCTATCGACCCATCACTAACCTCTGCAAGTCATGTTGGAGATGTGCAATCAACCACTACTAGTCATGCTGGGGGAATTAATTCTATTGAGAAACCTAGACAGATAGGATGTAAGCCTAAGTTCCCTTGTAAGATTTGCAAGGGAGATCACCTTACTCATTTGTTCCCTGGCATTCCAGAGGTACAAAGATTGTGGTCCCTGTCTGCAATCTCTTCTAATTCTGAGTCTTCTCAGGTTTCCTCACAGTCTATTCAACCTTTGGTTGAGAAAGTAGTCATGTTGATACAGTCATTGGCTGATCCCACTCCTCTATTGAGGGGTGAGGTTTAGGTGCCTTTAGACCTTATAGTCTCTCAGCCTATTCATCCATTGGTTGAGAAAGTGGTCACGTCGATGCAGTCATCAGTTGATCCCACTCCTCTTTTGAGGGGTGAGGTTCCTTTAGACCATGTAGTCTCACAGCCTATTCATCCATTGGTTGCGAAAGTGATCATGCCAATGCAGTCATCAGCTAATCCCACTCGTCTTTTGCGGGGTGAGGTGCCTTTAGACCATGTAGTCCTGTAGCCTATTCAACCATCGATTGTGAAAGTGGTCATGCCGATGCAGTCATTGAATGATCCCACTCTTCTTTTGGGGAGTGACGTGTCTACCGACTATGTTTTTAGCATTTCTGGTTTAGTACTTTCAGAACAAGGGGGCATTCCACTCATTCCGAGCACACACCCTCCAAGCCTTAGGATGGTTTCCTTTGATTGGAATGACATTGTTTAGCCTAATATTCCTTCTGCCACACCTTTTCAAATAAGGGTTGAAGTTAATTCAACAAACATTTATCGATGTATTGTGGATGAAGGAGCCTATGCAAGTATTTTATCCCCCTAAGTTTGAAAAGTCTTGGGATCTCCCAAGCTTGTGTCTTCTTCGCATGAACTATTGGCTTTTGACAGATGTCCTAGTGAATATTTGGGGGTTATTCCTCAGTTGCCTATCTCGTTAGGTAGGAATATTGTCCATTTCGATGTTATAGTGGTGCAAGGCCCATTAGATTTCAATATGCTTCTCAGGCAGGATTATGTATATGCTATGAATGTTGTGGTATCTACGCTCTTCTAGGTGATGCATTTCCGTCACAATGGAAGCATTGTCACTATCGACTAACTGGCATCTGATAATCACCATCCTAATTCGGCATTATTTTAGACTACCCTTTTATATGTTCCTAGGGTTCGTGTTGACTCTACCCTGCCATGGGTTAATTATGTGGCGTCTCATCCTCGATGTTCAATTGCCTCTGAGTAGGAACCTGTGCAATCATATTTTCCTTCTCAAGACTTGGAATCAACAATTGATCCTTTGGTTTATCCAATGGGGCCATGGGAACCCTCACTTCCTCCTCTTGGTCCAAGTGGGCTTGAGTATCCTTCTAAGTCTGATCTCGTTGTTTGTAGACCCTCAAGCCCTCATTCTTGTGATTCTTCGTTGATAAACTCTGCCAATACTGGCCATAACCTCCATCATTATATGGAGTATGGTCAATTTACTTCACCCTTTGGGACTATCAACCCTCATTTGCGTGATTTCTTGGATTTTGAATTGCCTTCATATGAGGCTATCCTTGAAGCCATGACTATGATTTCTATCGAAGAGACTTCTGGTCTGAGCCTAGTAGTGGGCTCTACCTGAACAAGTTTCATAGATGAGTTGTAGCCCCCATGGAGTATTCTTTAAGCCCTTTTCAGACTCCCTAAAAGATGAAAAGATTGTCGAGTGACCTTGTTTCTTCACACTCGTTAAATTGGTCCAGAAGAATGTTCCTTATAACGGGTCTTCTTTTAAGCCCTTTTCAGAACCTCTAAACATGAAAAGATTGTCGAGCAATCTTGTGGCCTTTCACGCTCATTAAACTGAAATTTGAAATTCACGTCTATCCAGTGGTAGTTTACCCCTTTTTCAGTCCAGAAGGTCAACTGTACGAACAAAGGTATACTCTAAGGAACTTCAGTTCTCTAGAAGAGTACTCTCAGGTATCATTTTAACCCTTTTCCGGGCCTGCGGGACTAAATTTATGAAAAAGGAACCCCCACGGAGTCCATAGTTAAGCTCTTTTCAGGCTCCCTAAAATTGAAAAGATCACCGAGTGACCTTATTCTTTCACACTCGTTAAAATGGTCCAGAATAACATTCCTAACGAAGTCCATAGTTAAGATTTTTTCAGACTCCTTAAAAATGAAAAAATGGCCAAGTGTTCTTGTCTTTATCACACTCGTTAAAATGGTTTTGAATAGACATCTTGTTGGTGCTAGTTTACCCCTTTTTCAAACTGACTAGACTACCTTCAAAAAAGGTACCCCAATGGAGTCTCCTTTTACATTTTTTCAGACTCTCTAAATATGAAAAACCATCGATCTTACCTTCTCTGGGCTCGTTAAATTCACATCAAAGGACATTACCATTGTTTTTTTTATTAATCGCATTTGCATACCTGCTTCTTTGGCCTAATGCTAGCTCCATTTTTCTCTCAACTAAACCATCTAAAGCATGCCTTATACGCAAGCCCTGTATCACTTTGCCTTTGCATCTTGACACCTTTGGCCCCTGGAGGATTTTTCCTGAGTTTCCTTACTCTGAACATCAGTCTTGTCCCTGTGCCTTAAACTTGTATGTTTTTAACACTTGTTCCTCCTTTGTAATGTAACATTCTTTTATTCTTTTTCCAAAATTATTGAAAAAGACAAAAAAAAAAAATCAAATATACCCCAAAAAGAGGAAGGGAAAAGTATTTTCTTTATTGGAAGCATAATGAGTCACCCTTAGATAAAGAACATATGTCTGTTTGTTTGTCAAATTTTGGGATTTAATACGACCTTAAGAAGTTGTTCTCACTACATAGAGTTGTGTCCTCCTCCGTTTGGTTATTCTTCCAAACATATGGAGAGTTTACATTGCCTCCTGCCTCGTAGACTTATGTTAATGACATGTTGCCTGAGTCTCATCATTTGTCGTGCTATTGTCAAAGGGAAGTTTTTACCAAGCCTGAGTCGGCCTCTCTGCAGTTTGTCTCTTGCCCTCATACCCGGCCATCCTGAATGTCCAATCAAGTCTTTGTTCGAAATCAATGAAGCTTTCAGTCTGATCATCAAGATTCTCTAGTCCATGACCGACGAGCCGTCGAAGACCTATGGGTAGTGAAGTCGTACACTCATATTACACTCCTACCCAAGTTTTGAAGATTTTGAATTTGTTTCTTGAGCTCTGAAGACCTCATCTCCAACCATCAGGCCTTTTCATCTTCTACGAAGATGAATACTCTACATGTATATATTTTTGATTTCGAGATGTAACTCCGCTGTGTATTGTTTGTGGCTACACTTTATATAGTTATACGACATGGATCTACATTGTATTTGATTGGTAGCCATGATTTTATTTTATCCCGAGCATGGGTATGCTCGCCTCGGTGAGACAATTATTATTTTTGCAGATGACACCTCCCGATTTCTGGTCCCTGGGCTCACTTGTTCGGAACGTCGGTGAATATTGTTAATATATTTCGGCCATCAGATGCTATTTTGAA
>ML837970.1:6782-16798 GCA_009831015.1 Picea engelmannii | reverse complement strand
CATGAAAGGTTATGGTGTATCACTCCTTGATGGTGATAGAGAATGCAAGTCATCTCCAAAGAAAATTGAAGATCAACAAGACAGGTATAATGGTTATGGTTGTTTCAAATATCTTTTTTATTATAAAAATCATAATCATGTAATCCAAAACTTGTGGAATATGTATCCTTGTACGTTTTGTCATTCACCCAAGCATTGTGTGGAAAAGTGTTGGAAGAGACAATCTTTGTACATGAAGTTTATGCGACTAGGAAGGAGACACAACATAAAGAATCAAGTCTGCAATGGAAGAAAGAGAAGGGGAAAAAAGTCTGGATGCCAAAAAAACCACTACACTTATTGCAACAGGGGTGGACATCAAAAGGCTAAATGTTGGAAGCTTAATCCAGAGCTTCATCCAAAGAAGGAAAAAAGGATTGCAAATGTAATAGAGAAGGAAGAGGTAGTACCAACGAAGCAAGAGGAACACCATGAAGGAAAGAAAATAGTCACTTGGTTTTGCCAGAAGTGGATGTCACATCTTCATTGTATTTTTCTTCCATTAATGTAATCACACATGTTGAAATGATGACCTGTTATAACATCATTTTGAACAACATAGTGTTTTTTTTTGTCCTTATGAGTATGTAATCAGTAAGTTCCATTTTGTAACCTTTTGGAGGACCAAAAAGTATTTAGTGGGGAGGTGTGATCCAAAATGGATCCCGGAGCCAAGATGGGGTTCAGGAAGGCCTAAAAATACAATTTCTCGTAATCTTTTCAAAATGTACGTGTCTGTAGACCTTGTATACCTTGTCGATTCAAACCCAACGCAACTTGAACGGGCTCAAACGAACGTCGTATGAGAAATATATCGTGGTCTTTTTGTTTGGCCAAACATGAAAAAAAAATGATGACTATGCAATACGTACAATGCTGACATGGAAACTGACTATATAGTCTGTATGACCGTACAGTGACGTAGCAGTGATGCATTGGCTCTAACTGGGTAGTTGATGGTGATAGGTGGATGAATCCTATGGTGACACATGGCATGACTGTAAAGGCTGACGTGGCCAGGTCCGTACGACATGTGGCAGTTGATTGGACTGGCAAGGTGATGTGGCAGGTATAGTGGATGCTGACTAGGAAAACATGTGTTGGTAGTTGGACAAATCAACACTTGACACATGGAATTTTGTGGGAAAATGGTAAGGTGCCACATGGACCAGTCATGGGCTGCCACATGGCACCCATTCATTGGATGATCGGTTGCAAAATTTTATCGAACTCTCGAGGAGTCGAACCTGTGATCTTTGGTCTGGGTGGCGAGCAACCCTGTAGGGTCGGGATACCAGCCCACCCATGATGTGTCTTGTTATACAATGTTGCAATGTTAATATAAAAAGTGAAATGATTGTAATGTTCGGGGGAATAAGGGTTGGGTCCTAGCCCCAACCCCGATGAAACCACCATATGAACCAGTTATATGAATATTCTTTATATATATAGGCACACAGTTAATGCATATTCCCTAGCCCCCGGTACTCTGCAATGTAACCATCATGTATGACCGACTGTTTAACTGTTGGCGCGGAGTTTAGGGGTTAACGTCGGTCGGTCGAGATAGCCCACTGACTAGGGCACATAACCAAGGTCCAATCAACTGGGGGATATTACAGTTCAGAGCACGTGGGAGCTAGGGACCAGGGATATATGGAATTTCCAACGACTAGGGGTCGGTGGTTAAGGATCTAGTGCTTGGTGCTATGCCACATGGAGGTGACCAAGTGACCAGGAGCCCGTGATTAGGGGGTTGTGCCTGTATTTTTAGCCATTTGTGGGTTTTTAAACATTTTTGTATAATTTTTAATGGATTTTCAGCTTGTTTGAGAGGATTTAATCCATTTTTGGAGGATTTTGGGCCCTTTTTGAGGCCAGATCTTGGGGGGAAGTTGGGAGTTTGTTACCAACTTCAGGTCTATATAAACCATAGGTTATTGGAGCCATGGAAGAGAGGTTTAGAACAAGGAAATGATAAATAATTGTTGAGCCAAAACCATTTTTATGCAGGGAATCCATTGAGGAGAGAACCTTTGCGGGCCATTTCTGGCAGCTCCGTTCATCCATTTCCAGTGTCGTCAATTTTGTTGGGTTCTTGAGATATGGTAGAACATGAATATATTAGTTTGTAATCCTTTTGGGACTGTTATGATGTACTTTTGAAGCTTTGAACAGAAATAAGAAAGCCTCACCCACTGAGACAAAGGCCCAGAGACGTAGATGAGATTGTCGAACTCAGCTATCAACTTATCATGTTATGGTTTGTTGTTCCTTTATGATTATTTCCATATCTGTATATTTTTATATGGTTGTCATGTTTATTCATTAATTCTTCCTCTTTCATTCAATTCCTAAATGGTAAATTAACTCATGCTTTAAAACTCAACCATTGTTGTTAAAAGATCTTTTTGGATAAGGTAGCAAGGTGCAGTGAGTTGCAACAAGGCAGATGTTTGTCGTAGGCTGAGTTGCAAAAAAACATATGTTCATTGCAGGACAAGTTGCAGCAACCTGCAACAAGGTGGATGTTTGTCGCAGGACGAGTTGTAGCAAGTTGTAGCGAGTTGCAGCAAGGTGCAACGAGTTTTAGAAATATGTATCAAGTAGCACCAAGGAAGATGACGTGAATTGCAACAAAATAGGTGGATTGAAATTAATTGCATTAAATTGCCTTGAACTGATATCACCAGGTTGCAACAATAGGATCTTGTAAAAAAATCTTGGTTCATTAGAGATTTATTTGTATTTATTATTATTATTATTATTATTATTATTATCATCATTTTTTTTATTTGTATTTTTACGGTGCTGTAAAATGGGGTTCAACTCTAATTATTTTTAACCCTAGATCTGAGCTAACATGAGAAACAAGTGACTCTTTAGAAAGTGGTTGATGATGCAATCAAAGTCGATGGCCATTGGCAAGTAAAGAGATTTGTGAGCCATCTTTGGTTATGAGTCTGAGAGTCCCATTATCAAAAACTATATCCACTTCATAAGGGCCTAACCATCTAGTGCACAACTTCCCTTTGAAATATTTAAATCTGGAATCATATAACAATGCCCAATCGCCCTTTCAAAATTCCTTCTTCTTAATACTTTTATTATTCCAGTTGGCATGTTGTTGATGAACTAATTCCGTATGATGTATGGAAGCCAAGCACATTTCATCTAATTCATTGAGTTGATCTAAACAGTGTTTCTAAGCTGTAGTTAGATCCAGATTTACTTCTAAAGATGTTCTTAATTTTTTGATCTTGAATTCAATTGGAAATACGATACTCTTACCATATACACGCTCAAATGGATAAAATCATGTGGTGTTTCACCATGTTGTTCTATAAACCCAGAGGACTTCTGAAAACCGTTCAACCCAATTACAACGATGACTAGCCATGATTTTCATGAGTATTCCTTCAATGAATTTATTTTTTATTTCCACTTGACAATTTTCTTGTGGATGGTAGGGTGAGGTAACCCTGTGGAGAATACTCTATTGCTTGGTAAGTTCTGTGATTATCCTGGAAGTAAAATGAGGTCCTCCATATATTACTATCTCTTTGGCCATTCCAAAATGAACAAATATGTTTTCAAATAGAAATTCCACAACATGTTTTTATGTGGCTTTGGTGAGTTCCTTGGCCTCTACCCATTTGGTGACATAGTATGTGCATACCAAGATGTAGGATTTCTGACAAGATGGGGGATTGATAGGTCCTATGAATTTGACAACCCACTTCTCAAAGGGTTCAATCACCAATTGGGTTTTCAGTGGAATTTAATTTGATTGAGTGGGTTGGCCCATTTTTAGTAGGAATCAAATGGTTTTACATTCTTTTTGGCATCCTGGAACAACATAGGCCAATAATAACCGATGCAAAGTGATTTATGCCATGTTGTTTTGTCAAAAAAATGTCCACCACAAGGCTCATCATGGAAGGCCTTCAATATTTCATGAATATCGTCTTCTCTAACACATCACCAAATATCAATATCAGGACCTGTATAAAAGAGACATCCATCTACCCAAGAGAATCAAGCATTTTGCTGAATAATTTTCTGCTTCTCTCTGGGAGAAATGTGGTGTGGAAATTTTCCTACAGAAAGGTAATTAACAATATATGCATACCACGATGAGTGAGTAGATAATGAAAATAGGTGTTCATCAGGAAAAGAGTCATCAATAGGGGTAACATCACTATTATCGGTAAGCCTAGAGAGGAAATCTGCTACGACATTGTCTCTTCAAGGTTTGTCCAAAATAGTGATGTCAAACTCTTGCAGTAACAACAACCACCTAGTAAATCGAGAATTTCTAACAGATTTTTTCATTAAATATTTAATGGATGAATGACCTGTATGGAAAAATACATGATAATGCATGATATAGTGTTAGAATTTGTTAATAACATGGATAACAACATGGAATTTGTTTTATGTGATTGTATAGTTCATATATGTAGGTTTCGGGTTCTTGTTGGTATAATAAATGGCATATGGATTTTTTCTTCTCGGTGTCTGAGTAAAACACCAATGGCCATGTTTGAGGCATCCGAAGAGATGTGAAACAAAAAATTCCAATAAGGGTCTCGTAATATAGGTGCTTCAGCTAAGCATTTTTTGAAATCTGTAAAAGCATTTTGACGTTTATTAGTCCATAGAAATTTTGTATCCTTTGAAAGCAATGTTGTTGGCCCTTGACCAAGTTTTGAGGACCCTTGGTCATTTTTGACCATTTTGGGACTTCGATAGGTTGTTGAAGGCAGAGAGCAAGTCGAAGCGGAGATCGCGAGATCTCAACCCCTTTTTAGGGATTTTTGGGTTTTGGGCTTATGTAATGGGTATGGAGATGTCGGCCCATGGTTTTACCCATGCTTAGGCCTATTTTGTAATGAATAAATAAAATTCTAGGCAATGTAAGAAGTAGTGACTAGTCAGTGTGAGCCATTTTTTCTAAGTGCAAAAGTAGATCTGTGTGATTTGGATTTGTGCGCACTGTGTGAGACTTGCAAGGCTAAGTGAAAGCGATTGTAAAAGACTGTGTAAGGATTTGTGCCTAGATCTACTCGAGGAAGGAGGATCTAGCGAGGTGCACAAATCTCCTGTCCTCTGCGGAGATGATTTGGAGGCTTTGTGCATGTAAGAATATTGAAAGAAGCTAATAAAGAATACAAAGAGTTGTTGGACGTAGCCCTAGGGAGGGGGTGAACCACGTATATCCTATGTTATGAATGATTTGTTCTTTATGATTTCTCTCTTGTTTATTTGATTCAATGCCTAGTGCGTTGTTAGATGATAGATGAATCTGATATGATAGATTAGTGTTGAATAATGTAAACGAATGCTAGATCTGATCTCTGTTGGTATGCTTAGTGCTTGAATCCATTGGATACGTGTGAGTGTTGCGTCGATCTGTTGTTAGGGTTTAGTTGCCTTGTGAACTAAGGATGAATATTAACGAACTATAATTACTAAGTTCTATGTTAAGGTGTTACAATCATATATATGTGTCCTAGCTAAGTTTGTAGACATCTAATTCCTGCAACCACCCCTGCCTCTACCTCGGGTGAGACTTCATCTTCTTTGCAAGTGTTGCTGAAATGGCTGATAGTTAGGGTTTTTTTGGTGTATTTTTGTAGCGTTGAAACCTGAGTCTGCCCCTGTGCCAACAAATGAAAATAAGGGAGATGTTATCCTTGAATAATTTTCAATAAATCGGCAATAGTAGCCATTTTTTCCTAGTAGGATACTCACCTCTTTTTCTGATTTTGGAGTAGGGATCCTTAAAATTACCTCAACTTTTGTTGGGTCCACCTATATTCCTGCAGAAGAGATATAATTCCCAAGTACAACTCCCTCATCCATCATCATATGACATTTTTTAGTGATTAAGGAAAGGCGAATTTGTATGTATCATTTTAGTACTTTTTCAAGTTTTTCCAAGGCCATGCCGAAAGTATCACCATATGGTGTGAAATCATCTATGTAAATCTCAAGGGATTCCTTAACCAAATCTGAAAAGATATCCAATATGGATCGCTGAAAGGTAGTGGGTGCATTGAAAAGTCCAAATGGGAGAAATTGGTAAGAAAATGTGCCCCATGGATAGGTAAACGTATTTTTGTCCTAATCCTCGGGTGAAATTGTGATTTGGTTGTATTCACTAAAACCGTCAAGAAATGAAAAAACTTCTTTTCGTCCAAGGCATCAAGGACCTGGTTAATAAAAGTTAATGGAAAATCATCTTTCTGTTTGGATTTATTCAGTTCTCGGTAATAAACAAAAATTCCCCATTTGTCATTTTTCTTAGGAACAATGACCAGTTGGGAGACCCACTGACTGACTGAGATTGGGTACATAAAATTAACTTTCAACAATTTTTGGAGTTCTTATTTTACGATCTCTTTCAGGGATGGGTTCATTCTACATTGGGGTTGGTGAATAGTCCAACAATTTTATTTTATGTATATATGATGAGTAAATAGATCAAGGTGAATAACCTTCATATCTGTGTAATCCCATGTGAAGAATTCCTTATGTTTCCACAGTAGTTGAATCAATCGTTCTATCTGCAGGAGGGATAAGTTTGGATTGATATTTAAGTTTTTTCTGGGATCAATATATATTGGGATACTTTTGTGGCTTTGTACTAAAGGTATTAATTCTAAAGGAGGATCGTCATCAAGGGTTTGTTGGTTAGGTTCTCTCACTATAACATCTAAAAGTTGGGCTACTGGTTGGCTGACTGATGGGGGCTTACTGATAAAACTACTAATAGTATCATCCTTTGTTTCATCCTTGAAATAGAGGACCTTACTAAGAGTAATAATTGTCTATACGCCACTTTCTTATGGCTCTAATTCATCCCACAAAGGGCTCTCAAGATCTTCACTTGGTTTGGAGGGGGGATACAAAGTAAGGTTCTTTGTAGTTTTTTCGTCAGAAATTGTCATAGCCCTTGACTTGCAACTGATAAATGTGTCGGTTGTCACCATCCAAGGTCTTCCTAGGATCATGGGGTGTCCTCCTATATGTATTTTTGGTTGCAACACTAAAAATTTTGTTGGATATTCCTAGGAGTCTAGAGATAAAACAATATCTTCTAGAACCCCTTTTGGTCAAATTTAGGATCTATCAACCAGCTCCAGCACAGTGGGGGTAGGTATTATATTGGTAAGTCTCAACATTTATGTTGTTTCATTATTTATGATGTTTATTGCAGTGCCCACATCGATAATATTATTTGGAATAGTCATCTGATCAATCTGGACAATTACTATGGGGTTCCCAGGGTCATCATATTTGACAGGTGTGGTTTTTCCCAACATCAGTTCTGATAATTTTCTCAAGAACTGAACTTTGGGGGGGTCCCTAGGCTTCCTACTAGGATTTTTTATGCACAATCCCCTCATTTTTTTGGTGTAAACTAGGACATCTTTGATATCTTGCAGGAGAGGAATTTTAACACACAATTTTTTTAGTTCTCTAGGAAAGTAGAACTTAGGTTGGGGAATGCACCTAGGCACAACTAACCTTTCTGGGTATGGGGGAGTTTAAACAAAAGTAGTAGTCTAAGTTTTAACCTATTTCCCGGGAGTTGCAGCAGAGGTAGAAATATCATTCTAAGTTTCATCTTGTCTTTCTGGAGTTTATGTGTGCTCTTGGCGTTCTTCGGATTGTTTGCAAGGCAGGGCTATTTCACTCTGTAAATTTGTTTCGTCATGTTCTATGACTATAGGTGAGGGTTGTTGATTTATTATTCTCTCTAATCTAATTTGTACTTTGTTTCATTAAGCAAGGGTGATGCAATATGTGGGGAAAATGGATGTTTCGTCTTGTTGGACGGTCTTATTATTCGGGTTTGGGTTAGATTGAATGAGTAGTTGGGGTTGTAGTAGAGGGTTACTTGGTAGTAAATTGGGTGGCGAGGGTAATGATTATTTTTGTATAGGAAAAGTTTTTTGTTTTACAAACAGTTGAGAATGGACTGGGAATTACCCCCTTGAAGTGGAAAATTTCTCCATCCATGAGACGATGGAATTGTTTGATTCAGATATGGTATCCAAGGTGTGGGATACTGCATTCGAGGTGGGTTGGGGAATTTCCATGGGGCTGGGGGCTATTGGATTTGTTGTGGGATTTGAGTATTATACATTTGATTCCAATTATTGAAAGGAAAGGATGGGTCTTGAGGCATACGTGGTAGATGAGCTTGCCATGGTTTCTTGGAGATGAAATATGCTTGCTTTGTTTCTACATTCGATCCCTTAAATACTTCTTTCAATCCTCGAAATGATGGACAAAGTTTTTTTGGATGGTATAGTTCACAAATACCACATAATTCCATGCTATCAAGTGGGAATTCCCTACGAGGATGTTTTTCCTTACATTTAGGACAAAATACTGCCAATTCCTTCCCTACTTCATCCTGTTTTTGCTTTACTTGAAAAACATCAAACTATGTGGTTAAAGAGATAATGATATTGGTCTTAAAATTATCAAATGAATTACTGATTTCTTCTCTTTTCATTCCACCATTGGAGGATTTATGTATTCTTGTAGTAGTATCTCGTGCTTGGGCTTTGTTTCTTGATGACCCTCTCAAGTTCCTCAGGCATAAATCAATAATTCCCTAAGGTGGTTCCTTTGATATTTCACCCTTCCCCATTAGGTTCAGCATATCCAAACAGTCATCCCTCATTCCTCAAATCAAAATTTTCTTTAAAATTTCCTTATCCAAATCATTATGGTTATATCTCTGTAAATTATGTTTTAGGTGTTCCACATAATCCTCCATATTCTCTTCCTCCTTCTAAGACATTTTGAAAAGTTCCTCCCTCTGGTCTCTTGTTCTAAAATAGTCCTGATATTTTTTTAGAAAGTTTTGTTTCATATTATCCCAAGAAGTGATAGAGTTAAAACCAAGGCCCATGAACCATCTTAACACTGACCCCTTTAGGGTAGCTGGAAATAGTTTTAGTTTATGAGCATCTACAGTATAATCATAGCTTCGGTACAGAATGTTGAATTCAAAAAGGAAGGTGTCTGGGTCTTTGCTTATATGAACATGAAAGTTTGGAAGTGAGGAAAGATGTATATTCTTCATTGGTGGAAGTCCTGGAATGTTCCCAATAGGGAAATCGAAGGACAAAACTATGTCATTTCCATTTGTATTTTCCATGTGTCTTTGCCACAAAGTACCAAGCTTGTGCCAATCAGGTCTAGGGATATTTTTGGTTTTGGGGATATTCTCTGACGATTGTGTGGGTGCCCAAAAACACTCCCATGATCCAAAATAGGGTTATAAATGGGGTTAATAATGTGATGATTATTTTATGACCTATTATTAGGTTGATTGAATTCCAGCCTAGAATCTGAATTTTCATTATTTTCATTGTCAAAATATTCTAGACCTTCTATCAATTATTGATATTTGGCCTTTGTTGTTGTTGTTTATGACTCTCCCTAAATAGAGGACTGAGAATCCACCCTTCTTCTATTGATTAATTGGGTTGGTTTTCATTGATGTCAACTCTTGAAGAAATTATGGTAGCACAAAGGTTTGGGTAATGGACCCAAGTTTGTTTGATGTATAATGGTATGAGTTTTGATATATTTGCATGTAATATTATTATATATGGATATTACATGTCATTCCATTTCTGATGGTATGTGGAATGTCACATAACTCCTCATGGTTTGAGAGTTATGGCCTTACGAAGTTGAAGGGCCCTCATATGATTGGCTTGAAACCCCAAAAGGCCAAATAAGTCAAAGTTCTTGCAAAGAAGAAATTATTTAAATATAAAGTGAAGTCACAAAGTCAAAGAGGATTATTTAAATAATAAAGTGAAGTGACAAACTCAAAGAGGATTATTTAAATAATAAAGTAAAGTGACAAAATCGAAGAGGATTATTTAAATAATAAAGTGAAGTGACAAAGTCAAGGAGCGTTATTTAAATAATAAACTAAA
>ML837969.1:43929-64717 GCA_009831015.1 Picea engelmannii | reverse complement strand
TGGTAAACTAACATATTTATGAACATCCATCATTTATTTCAACTGTAATAACATGGTTTGAGCTTCCTCTGACTCTTTCTCTTTATGACTTTCTATCATGCCCTTAGTCTCTTGAATTTCTTCATAGTTTTCTTGTCTCATGTTCATTCCTTCAACTTTAGCAATAATACTTGGACAATCCTAAACCTCATGACCAACAACATTAAAACAAAGACAAATAGGGCCTACCTCAGGATATTCCTTAGCAAGATGTCCCGAACTTCTACAATTATAACACAATGTCAATCCTCTTTTTCATTTAAATGTTCCCCAACCTTTTTTGTACTGCGCACTTCCCCTAGGACCATAGTTTTGGACCTAAAAAAAATTCTTTCTAGGTTCTTGCATCCACTGATTAGTCCAAAAACTCTTTCTATGCATAGGAATAACATATCTTTCTTCATTTCCATTAAATTTACTCAAATCAACTCTTTTTTTCAACTGCGCCCTAGCCTTCAGACTAGGACATAATCTATTAAACATACTTAAGTTCATACTTTCAAAATAAAAAATTTCACTTTTCCTTCTCTTACCAAAGAAAAAATCTTGCTTCTTTAGGATCTTACTTCTTTTCTTCATATCAACTTACTTTATTAGCACAAATCTTTGTAATTCAAATTTAGTACTGTGCACTTCAGTAGTATATATACGCACATAAGTTCTCTTTTTATTTACTTCAGATCCCATCAATCACAGTTCTAGGTCCTGACAATGGAACCATTTGTTGGCACAGGGGCAGACTTAGGGTTCAACTCTTAACAATGCACCAAAACAACCTCAACTACCAACCCTTTCAGCAACACCTGTTAAGCAGGCATAGTCTCAACCGAGGCATAAGCAAGGGGGGTTATAGGACGCAGGTGTCTGTAACCAAGCTAGGACACAGATATGTGATAATAACACTTCACAAAATATTTTGTTAATGCTTAGGAAGTGACATGCATTAGTTTATTAACCCTATTAACATCACAGAACATAATCAAAGATAGATCTTGCGTAGTAACAACAACAAATTATGCAACTTAAACACTTATCACTTAGCATTGTGAATCAGATCTATCATTTTAACATAAGAAAAAAAATTAAGAAACACATACATATCCATTACACATCTAATCTAAGATCTAAGAAAAACATAACATAGATAACATTCCACAAAGCAAACCATGAGACTCCAGATATACGTGGTTCACCCCAGGGTGGGGCTACGTCCACAAATTGCTTAGCCTCTTTATTATCTTCCATAATATTACATTCATTCACTCTTATGCACTAATCCAAAGAGTTGATCTCTGCACTAGACAAGAGATCTGCATACTGAGCACCAAATCCTCCTTCCAAAACTAGGTCAAATGCACATAGCCAAAACTGTATATCATAGAAACTGCACCTTCTACAAAACCATAGTCAGGCACAAAGACTTAATGCACATATAGTCCTTTGCATAAAGAAACTTTGTTCACACTGAACTACACTTACTTCTCTATCTACTTTTATAATACAATATTCTTTATTTATATCTTACAAATCCTTACAATAAGGCCTAAACATGGGAAAAGCCCATGGGGCGATATCCCATAAACCCGTTAAAAAACCCTATAGGACCCTTTATTGGGTCCACATAACACTAAAAAACGGTGAGATCTGAGATCTCATCTCTACCTGGGCACTCCTTCTTTGACCAACGTGTTGAAGACCAAAAGTGGGCCAAAACTGACCAAAGTTTCACCAAAACTTGGTCGAGGGCCAATAGGTGGAAAGTATGGCTGAAGGAGGTACACATTAAACACTGGGTGCAAGCCAAGGAAAGGGGAGTGTTGAGATAAAAATCATTATCACCTAAAGCCTTGATGATGGTGTAAGGTCCATAACAGAGTGGACAATGTTTTCGATGAGGTCTGTTAAGGCATTTTTTCTACAAGTGCAACCACAATTTATCTCCCACCTAAAACTTGTGTGGCACCTGGTGTTTATCATGGAACTAATTGTAGTTTGCATTGGACATCTGAAAAATAGCCTAAACTTGTTGGAGGATGTGTTGGATTCATTCAATGAACTGGGTGGCTTTGTCGACTTTGGTTTTTGTAGGGGATGATTCTTCTTGTGTGGACGCAAGGGGTAGTAAAACATCCATGGGACCCAATGGTTGAAATCCCAACCCCACCTGAAAGGGGTTGTCACTAGTGGAGATATGTATGGATTTATTATAACTATGTTGGACATAAGGAAGACTCTGATCCCATTTGCATGAATACTTGGGATTGTATATTCACAAGATATGAAAGATAATCCTGTTGATGACCTCGGTTTTTCCATCCATTTGGGGGTGGAAGGCCATGGATTTGGTGAGCTTGGTGTCCATCCGTGACCAAAGGTCTGACCAAAATGTGTTGAGGACTGATTGTCCTGATCTGAGAATATAGTTTGTGGTATCCCAAAATGTACCCACACTCATTTCAAAGAAGATATTGGAAATGACATCTATTGTGATGCTCTTCTTGCAGGCAACCATAATTGCCATCTTGGAAAATTGATCAACAACCATGAAAACAATGTCATTTCCCTGCTTGGTTGAAGAAGGCCTGACATGTATTCCATCGAGATAGATTCCTAGGGTTTGTTGGTAGTAGGAAAATGGGTGTATGTTGGGCCCTTCGTTTTTGGATTAGAAGTTACACAAGAAGGACTACATTCCCAGTTTTGGTCGAGTATGAGTTGCACAAGATACAAAAGAAGATAGACAATAGAGAAAGGAGAAGTAATAGAAATCAGTTGCAAAAAGGACATTGTGCCACCAGTAAGAAAAAATCAGTTGCAATAGAACAAGAAAGCATGCGAGCTCAAAGCCAAGAGATGCGACTTAGCTTATATATATATAGATGAATACGGTTGTAAAAGGGTTCTCTGATGATTGTAAAAATGTTGTTTTCTATTGGTGAGAAGTTGGGTTTTGATTTCTGTAATGTAATATGTACACCATTTTGGGAAATAGAGCTCTGTGACATGGGTCTAGAGCCAAGAGTCTATAACAGAGCACTACTTGGTATCTCGGAGATTGTATTGGGAAAGATCTGAATATAATATATGGAGAAGGATCCAAAATTTTAAAATATGTTGCACCATTCTATGGTTATGCTTCTTCATTGTATCTTTATAGTACTTCTTTGTTCTTCATAAGTTCCACATGATGTTTCTATTTTTGAATGATTTTCCGCAACCTAAGTAGCTTTAGTTCTTGCGTATATGAGTTCAGATATGTTCTGTAGTTAGTTTGTCTTGCGCAATATCAAGATGAATCTTGAAGGTTCTGTGAACCTTCCTAAGTATTCTCCTTGCCCTTCCCTATCCTTTTGTCTTAGCCATGATTTGGGTGAGACTTATTCTCTTCAGAGGAGATGAAAATGATAGCTCTCTAGACTACATGGTACCATTTGTTGGTAACCTAAGAAGGACCCTAGTCTGATCAATCTCGTGCCAACAAAATGGTTCCTTTGCCGGGACCTGCGTTAAAATGGAACTTGTAGGGAGGACGCTTCCGCGGATTCACAGATCTACTATTTACCAATGGTGGGAGAAAAATTGTGACGCTTTCATATGGAAAAAAGTGGAGCTGAGAAGAAAATATGTGAAAAATACTTGGGAGGTAGTCTTTTACTCAAAAATATCGAGCAACCCGTACGAGATATTATGGTTTAATTTCCCGAAAAAACTTTTTGACTGGATATATAGGCTCCAAGAAGCTCCAGAGTTCCAAGAACAATTCAAGAGGACCTGTACTTGGGGTACATAAAATATTGCATCACTTCATCAGTTGGATTGTACATTCATGCAAGCGATTGATTTTTGGGTTAGTACCATGTTAGAGGGATACATTATTGAGTTTGTAGCTAAGAATCATCAACATTTTTCACGAGAAAAGGAATATTTCAAGAAAGACACAAGGGGAATATTTTTGAGATAAATACCCTTGTGGATTGAAGTTTTCTTGATCGAAGAGGGGATGCTAACTATGTCCTAGAATGAGATGGAAGTGTAAACATCCTCACTTGGGGTAGGGAGAGGTTGGGGTGGATTCATGGCCTAAGAGAGGGGAAGGGTTATTTTATGAATGGGGGAAACAACAAGAAATGGACTGAAGAGACGAGTGATCCTTGAAAAGAGACTCCATAGTTGAGAAGTGGTGGTGTGAAAAGATAAATAAAACAACAAAACAATCTGAGAAGTTGCAGAAAGAAGTCAGACTAGAAGAAGTAGAGGAAAGACAAATGGAAGAGTTACAGAAGATGATAAGACAGGAAATATTGTCCAATCAAAGACTAAGTGAGAGATAAGAGAAGAGAGAAATAAGTCCCCACGAGGGTGGACAAGAAGGAGAAGATGTATAAGAAAGAGAGGAGGAATTTGACATGGATATTGAAGAAGAAACAAAATATTCAACCCCGATGCCAGGAAATATCGGGAATTCGGCTAAGGAGACCTCCCCAGTGGAAGAAAATGAGATCCCCCAGATCAAACAAAATTTCCCTGAAGCCAGTGGCGTCAACCCCGAATCACCCATACTCCAACTGTCTTTTATACAAGTGCTAAATTCAATACTGCCCTCTTATGCTAATTATGTTCCAGTACAATTAGTTAGTTAGTCACAACCTAGAAGTGCGAGTACAAGGAGGATATTGGGATCCCCTGGTAGGTTGCAAGCAAGACTGTTAGGTTTTATTTTGATAGGAGAAGCAATATCAACAATGGATGGTCATGCAGAAGGTTCAATTGCACAATACCCATAATTCTGGGGTAAGGGATATGGATATGTTGAGAAACATTGGTTCTTGTGTGAAGCAATCTGGAGGTCTAGAGGGACTCCATATGAAAATAAGTTGGTTGAGTTCCAGACTACCTTGAGAGGTCATTCTCTCAAATGGTACATGAATTTTATTTAGCCAGGAGTTCCAGGAATGAAAATTCAAGTGTTCACACTCTCCCAAGTATGGAAAAGGTTCATAGTGGAGTTTAAGCTACCTCAGTCATAACAACAAGCTCTATCTGAGTTGCACAATATTCAACAAAGGGAAGGTGAATCAACCTGGGAATAAATCCATAAGTTTAAAGATGTTATAGGGAGGTTAGTGCATCTAATCCATTAAGAAAACCAAATAGAGTGGTATATTCAAGGATTTTTGGTCCTCAGTTATGGAAATAAGCGAAGAAAAAGGAAGAAAAGGAAAAATACGAACTTCACGGAAGACATAGTGACTATTACTGGGTCGAAGTGAGCAAAGAGAAGAAAAGGTGGAGCGAAGTCCAAGAAAGAAAGTCCTTGGACAAGGAGATCGAGGATGATAGATCAATAAGAAATAAGGACCGTGGACAACTCAGCAAGAGAAAACAACCAACATTAGATGCTTTGGAGCACTGCGTGAGAAAAAATCAAAGCCAGGATGGCAAAGCCTTGAAAATGCGGGTCAAGTTAACCTACGGTTTTGGACACCTAGGGTTTTGAAACCTAGGTTTCGACCTAAGGATTTTGGTGAGTGATTGTAATGTATAAATATATTTCAAGAGGACCTGGGATGGCTTGTTGTTGTCATTGTTATTACTATTGTTGGTGTTGTGATTGTTATGGTGTGATCGAGTGAGTAATATTGTGTGAGAGAGAAGTGTTGAGTACAAGATCCTTCTGTATTGTAAGAACTTTAGCTGGGTGTGAAGGTAAACCCTGTAGGTGGGTGCGTAGGGAGGAGAGAGATAGAGAGAAGAAGAAGGAAGATTTTCTAGCTAAGAGTGCAAACAAGAACTGTATGCTTCATATTAATACATTATAAAGCACAGTTATGTGGATGTAGCCCTAGAGAGAGGGCGAACCACGTATATGTTGTGTTATGTGTGATTGATGCTCTGTTCTTGTCATTTGATATACTGCTATTGCATTACTATGTTAGATCTGATAGATATATCTTGCGCAGTAGATCCTAGGAAGATAAAGAATATTAGACTGTTGTGTGTGGATCACTTCGAACCCACTTTACATTTCTTCTAGTTGTCGACATCTATGTCTTGCAACCCCCACATAGCTGCTTCGGGTGATACTACATATTCTTCATAGGTGTTTCTGAAAGGGCCTGTAGCTAGGGCTTGTTGGTGCGCTCTTGGAGCTGAACCCTCAGTCTACCCATGTGACAACAAATGGTTCTATTGTTGGGACAAGATTCTTCTTGAGGGAATGTCAAGGTGGTTTCCATCAAAGATAGAGATTCATAAGTGGATAGAGGATCAAGAGAAGGACTGCACTGAAGATCAGAACAAGAACCCTAATATTAATATAGAGGATTGGTTGGAGAGATATATATTTACTGATATACATGATATTTTATTTGGAGGAATCCATCAGGAGCTATATGAGTGGTTAGCTAGGTTAGTTGATACCCAGTTTGAGATCAGATCTAGACCTCCTGTAGTTTGGACGTTGAAACTGATCAATAAGGTTAAGAGATTTGACAATGTCGTGTCAAGAGTAGTAGATCACTGGTTTGATAGCACCATTGGAGTGTACATCACAGATTTTTCTAGTGACAGAGTAGAGTCATATAGCCAAGCCGAGAGATATTTCTTCAAGGGACCCAGAGGAAAATTTTTACTTTTTCTGAAGTTGAGGATCAATATGCTATTGCATGAGAAGAACATCTTGAAGATATAGTAGATTGGTCGGATTTGAAAAAGCTAATGTTTAGGAATTCAGGCAGCAAAAACGACACAGAGGTTGGACATACACGCAGTGGAAGAGTGTTAAAAGAAGTTCATCTTGAGAACTTATTCAAGAAGAACTATGGGGATTAGGGTTTCTATAGTGGATAAGAGGCATACCTGATGAACGAAAAGCATTTAGAACTCACTACGATAGAAGACGGGAAAGGTGAAGAGATTCGTCGAAAAGATCCAGAGACTTCAGGAACTATAAAAACCATTGAAGTAAGTACTATTATCCCTCCTGTTGATTAAACAACACTAAGAAATTAGAATAGTCAGAGTCACCAGATTCCTCAGAGTACTATTACTAGCAATTCAACATATACTCAGACAGGAAACCTAGGAAACCTAGGAAGACCTATGGAAGATGAGATGAGACTCCCTATATTTAGGGGAGATGGTTTTGAAGACCCTGATCAAAACTAGTTCCTATGTAAATACGTATGCAATATTAAGAATGTCATTGATGAGGCTGTTAAAAGAACCCAGTTTAGTTCTACCCTAAGGGACCGCGCACTGAGCTGGTACATAAAGCTTGTCCAAGTACTTACACAGCATAAGCCACTGAATGAGATCAAGAATGAATTGATTGCAGAGTTCAAGAAAGCCAATTCAGAGCCACAATATATTACAGAGATGAAAGAGATCAAGCAAAAGGTAGCTGAACCTGTTTGGGAATTCGATCAAAGATTCAAGACCTTAACAGGCTGACTAACTTTTCAGATCCCAGATGAGAAGAAAAAAGAGTGGTTCATTGTTTCCCTCTTACCACACATCAAAGTTCCTCTGATGCAACAAAAGATTGCTTCGTAGGTTGAGGCACTGGAGATCGCCATGAAGTTAGAATCAACCCCTATGGGAGAATCCATCTCAGTTATGAGTCAAATCTTGAGTCAGCTAACTAGTTTGTATGTTCAAGTTGAAGATATGAAGAAAGACAAGAGAAAAGATAAAAGAGAATACAACCGGTGTGTGTTATTGGATAAATCTGTAAGTGCGGACACAAACCGATCTCCCTAGATCCACCTGTATCTATAACAAATCAAGACAGAATAATACTCTTTCCCTGGATTTTGACTATTGAATGAACTAGGAGGCAAGAACAAGTTACATACCTTATAATCGCTTCCTATGGTCTTTGTTGTTCCATCTTCGCTCCAATGCTATCGTGCAGTCAAGACCATGAAAGCTCAAACTAATCGAAGTGAAGACAACTCAATATATTCAACAGTCAATCTATGTATATGATCAAGGAATTATACAATAAAGTGAAGATAGCTTTATGGGAAAGGAACATATTACTGTATCATATTGATGGATAGTAAAGATTACAACCTGAGCCTTGATGTCACAAACTTCCTTTTGATGGACCTTGACTCTGACACACACACTTGCTCACTTGCATGAAGAAGATCAAAACACTTATGATGTTTTTGTTGTAGTTCCTCAACCTGTTGTTCAAGCTTCAATCCTTCACACAATATTTCACCAATTCTCCAATGTCTTGATTAAACTTGTTTTCTTCTAACCATTTACATGAGAACCCCCTCAATATATAGGAGATAATGAATTATTTACTTGGATAAGAATGATCCCAAAATATCAGGGAATCTAGTACTAGGATAACCACTCGAATGCCATCTCATCCTTCTAGAAGATTCCCTTCTAGAAACTTCAAGAATTCATCTTTTTCCTTGCTTAAGAAAGCGTTCGCACCCTAGAAGTTCATTACAGTGCGAACTTCTCACACCCTGGCTTAATGCAGCCTGCGAGAATCAAGCATTCTCGCAGGAAAATATACTAGCAGCCTGCAAACCTCCTTCAAAAATGATATTTTTGGAAAGAGAAGAAAGTAACTTTTCTCAGGAAAAAGTTCCTATGAAGAGCTTGAGTACACCATCATCAATAGATCATCATGATGACCAAAATCATGGGTAACAGAATGCCCCCCAAAGTATGAGTGTTGGAACCAGTGACAACCGATAGACTTTGTAAGCTGCATGTGTGTGTCGAGAACCAGGAGCACATCTAATCAGAAACCTTCGAACAACCAAGCATCTGTAGAATATCATATATATCAATTCTGAGGTAGGAATTCCCATACTCAGATCATAGACTGATGTCATTATAGACATAGGTCATGGTCACCAATCATACACTATGGATCCATGCCGTCAAAATATAGCATAGCCACCGGAATACACTGTGGATCTATGCGAGAAATTTCAAAACAAGACGACATAGTCACGAAACATACATAGTGGATTTAAGTGTCATAAATTATACATACTCCATCACAACGTGGATCACAAAGATGATATCCAGGGTCTTCAATTTCATCGCCCAAAATATGAATCTAACCATGTGATTACATGTGATGAATTTGAACATGGCAGAAACCACTTGATTACCGATCATTGATGTAACCGTTAACAAGTGCGAGGGAAATCACCATTGATGTCAATGAATCCCAAGGTACCATAGTAAAATTCATCGAATGTGAATAAATGAGTTGATGTCAAACATCCGACGGAATCTTTCGATCAGGGGTCAATGATGTAAACCCACTGTCAGAAGCGAGGAAACTTGCCATTGACGCATGCAAGCTCCAAGGTACTAAATGATTTATAAGTCTTGTTTTCGGATAATGAGTTGGAGTCGACGGAAAAAAAATCGTCACAGGAGGGCCTTGATGTATCCCCCATCAATGACACAAAATGAGTAACATATTTTGAAGGTGAAACAGAGCATGACATGGACACAGGGAAGGCTGACACTGATAGAATGAACAACTACAAATGGTCGACTCAATATAGGTTTCAGATGGACTTCTCTTGAACATATGAACGACACGACCAATGATTTGGCAGCATTGACTCAAAGACAACACATGGAATGAACTTGTAATCAAATCGAATGAGAGACAAATGGATTTCCCAAACCGACTTCAAATGTGATGAATAGGGGTTGTCATGTTCAAGAGCGACACTTACTGCCAATCAATACGAAAATGAAACATACCCCTTTCCCAAATTTCCCCCCACCATTTTTGGCGAGTACCTCTTTATTTTTATGCAAGATTGAGGAGGATAACATATGCTTGTTGATGTAAGCTCATCCTTCAGACGAGTCCCTCGGAGTATATTTAACAAACCGTAAGAAGGAGTGGTTCGATCCCATCACGGGTCTGTCAATGTTTGTTTAACAAGTTCAGAGATAGAAAAATCGAAGGTTTTTCAAGATTATAGAGTTTGGAAAAAACACTTAAAAGAGAACTCTCTCAGTTCCTTTTTCATAAAATAGTCTGGATAAGACTGAAAAAGAGATAAATTATCGCTCACCAGATGCGTACTTCAAATAATTTAGCAAGCGTGAAAATAGCAAGGTCGCTCGGTGATCTTTTCATGTTTAGAGACTCTGAAAAGAGCTTAAAGAGGACTCCAGGGGGGTTCCTTTTTCGTATAACCTTGTTGAGCTTGAAAAAGTGATAAAAGTATGCTCGACCACGTTCTCATGTATTTACGAGTGCAAGAACGGACAAAATTGATGCTCGAGGTTTTATGTGAAAACCATTAAAAAAATCAAAAACACGCCATAACAAAGAAAAATATGTCCATACCCTTGTATTTAATCATCAATGTCATCACACCTGCAAGTCATTACACTCATCTTGATATTAGGGATTAGTTTTAATCAATAAATAATCATAAAAGAGCCAAAATGACATAGTAAAAAGTAAATAAAATGAGTAGATAATCATTTTTACCACATCATTTCACATTTCCACTATTGAGCTCCAAAATCCCCTTTTTACCCTCCGAATTTGGCATCAATTTGCGGGAGCTACAAGAGACCATTCAAAAATCCGTCTGCAACATTAAGGTAAGCTATCCATCCTTGACATTTTCATGGTTTAAATTTTTAATTTCATTGGTTAAATCTGCAGTTTCAAGTTGTTTTTTGAACCCTACATGCGCATTGGCATTCTCGTAGGCAGCCCATACGGGGCATGCGAGAATGATACATTCTCGCAGGTGAGCCTTAAGACACCTGCAAGGTTCTCGCACTGTGCTAATGGGGCACCTGCGAGAACCGCAAACTCCAAAAATTTTTAAATTTTTTAGCCAATGAAAAAGATCCAGATCATGAAAAAAATCATTAATCCTCCTTTTATGTTCCTTGTGTAGATATCTGGCCATAAACATGGTGCTTGAGTGGCGTGAAAGGTAAAATGAAGAGGATAATGCAATGGCTGAGAATCATTCGCCTACCATAGCTGCATTAAGAGATTGTGGGCTCCTAAAATACTTCCGCATACCGAGCATGAGGGCCCAGGTCAGACTACTAGAGTACCTAGTCCGTATGTGGGACCCAGACCAGTAGGTTTTTCATGTGGGAGCTCACACATTGTCCTTAGACATTGAGGACATATACTTTTTGACCGGATTGTCCCAACGGGGGTACTATGTCAGCCTAACCGGTAGTAGAGGTGGTGGACTAAAGATGAGTGAGTATTGTAATCAATACTGTGTACCCGAGGCTGAAAGGAAAAAGGGAAAAGTGGCTATCTAGGGGGTACAAGACTTGACCCTTCACACTATCCTTTTTACTATAGCTCAGATGGCTGGGAGTCCTGCTCCTCATATGGAATTACAGACCTACTTCCAGTATGCCATCGAGTGTACTAAGCCTCGAGTATTCAACTGGCCAGATGTCGTGCTACGCAGTATCAAAAACAATTAACCAAATGTAGGCGCGGTGACCTGAAGCAATTCAGGTATGGCTCTTTGTTGGTGTCCTTTTAAGTTTCCTAGGGATCCAAGGGTGTTGAGATGGTGTCGGCTCATGGCCCAGCACGTAGCAGGACCGATCGTCAAGTATGACGATATTTTCTTTGACTGGCTTCAAACCCAGATGTTGATGGTTGATGATTACTTCTATGTTGGGTTGGATTTCCAAGGAGATCCGGACTTAGCACTACTAGAGGATAGTCAGCGGGGTGACCTTGGTAAGAAGTACACACATTTTTCTCTTTTTAAATGTTTTTGAATTTTTAATCATATTCAAAAGTTTTTGTTTTATATGTTGTTCGAAGACTAATGCAAAATTATTTGTTGATAACATAGATGTTGGATTGTATAGACCTCCTGGCACTTCTCCTATCCAGAGGTGAGGAGAGGTAGCAGCAACACCACAATATGCTGAATATTATCAGGTGGTGGAACATAATTTAGAGGGTCTGACAACAGACATTCCAGATATGACTCTGGAAGAGGTTCCACGACGCGATCAACGTCACACTACAGGGGTATCAACAACTATGAGTCGACTGCTCCGTAGGGTTGCTAGGGCAGTCGTGTGTTACCATGAACGTCATCCATGATGTCACTTTGTAGAAGCTATAAGCTTCAATTTTTGATATTTTGGTCTTCGGACAAACTTTATGTAAAAAAACTCTTTTGATCGTTATATATACAGATGGTTTCTACCAGATTACTTTATATTGTGTGAATTTTGATGTGTTTAATTTATAAATGGTTCAAATGTCTATCCAAGACATAATTAGCCAATGCATCTGTTAATGTATTAAGACGTCTAGGAATATGCTGATATTCAATGTGATCAAAATAACGTTCCAAGAGGTGAATTCGCAAATAAACCCGTAACAAAGTAGGACTTTGAATAGTGTAGATATTACTTAACTGTAGTACTACAAGCTGCGAATCAAGTCACACAACCAAATGACGAATTCCAAGCGAGATAGCATCAACCAATAATTCAATAATGGCGTTATACTCTGCGATGTTGTTGGTTGCACGACCAAGGCATACACCTCATAAAGATACAAGTTCGTTTGTTGGGGCATAGATTTCCCACGCAGTAGAAGCTAGGTTTTGAGTACTACGGCTAGCACCATCAGTGAAGCCAATATAGGGTAGCGAAGACTCTGACATCTAGAAGTCAAACACAATGTCACATGAGGGCAGAGACCAAATAACGACCAAATTAAATGTAGAAGCACACACAAAGTATGATACATTTAAAATACAAGTACTTGTGCATAGATAATTTATGCATAATACTTCTTCAAGTACAACCCATTCCTGGGTTCACTCAAAGGGATACCATCATAATCTACCAGCTCATATGCTCCTTTTTCCAAAACTCGATGAACAATATAAGGACCTCGCCACATGGGTTCGATTTTCCCAGCCCCTAACAAATCTCGATCATGTTCATAGAGGAGAACAAGATCACCTTCTGAGAAAACGTGAGGCTTGAAATGCTTGTCATATTAGGCCTTGACACGCTTCTTCTAGGCTTCTATTACTAGGGTGGAATCACATCGAGTTTCGTCTAATCACATTAGATACAACAAACATTCTTCTTCAACAAAAGTGTTGGGTAAGAGTTCGACAACTAGCTTCAGAGAGGGTATCTCTCATTCTATAGGAAGAATGGTTACCACACCATAGACTAATCGAAAAGGTGTAAACCCAGTAGCAGACTTAACAAATGTCTGGTACACCCTCAATGCCGAAAACAACATTGTGTGCCAACTTGTTTTATGAATTCCTATCATCCATTGAAGCATAGTTATGAGAACTTTATTGATTTCTTCAACTTGACCATTAGCTTGTGGATAATAGGGCATTGAGTTATCATGATGAAGACCCAACTTTTTCGTAAGTTCAAACATCATTAAATTCCTGAAATGACTACCGTGATCAGTAACGATAGCTTGGGGAACACCAAAACGATCTATGACGTGGTTAAAAGGAAACAAGGTTGCGGTCTTTCCAGTGTTATCGAATGTCGGCATCGCCTCGGCCCATTTTGTAAAGTAATCAACAACTACAATGATGTAACCATGCCCCCCGTCCGAGTGAGGGTGACATGTCATGAAATCAATGCCCCATTTCACAAAAGGACCAACTGAGACCACAGGATGAAGAGAAGAAGGATGTGACCGAATTTTCTAATTGTAGGTCTTGCAAGCATGGCATTTTTGAACAATAGTAATGCAATCATTAAACAAAGAAGGCCAAAAATATCCCGCACATAAGATCTTCTGGGCAGTAGCATACCCAAACATATGACCACCACATGCCCCTGAATGGCAGTCATTCAGAGCTTTCTCGGCTTCGTCAAACGTCAGAAAACATCGAAAAACAGAGTCAATTCCTTGATGGTAAAGAGTATCCCTGAGTATAATGTATTGACAAGCTTGATAGCGTATGCGACATCGTTCAGTACTAGAAAAAACAGGTCGAAAAGTCTGGGTTTGGAGATATATAATGATATCCCCATACCAAATATCATCAGTGCTAATAAGGAAAAGAGACTCATCGGGTAATGAATCTAGTGCTACAGCTTCCGTTGCAGAATGAGGAAAATCACATATCAACTCAGCAAAAACTAATGATTTCTTGGAATTGGCGCGATCGAATTCCAAGTCAAACTCCTGGGGTATGACAATCCATTTGGATTACTTTCCCCTGAGAAATTGATGTGTCAAAATATGTTGCATAGGGTTACAATGAGAAATCACTGTAGTCTTACGTGAGAGGATATAGTGCCGAAAGCGTTGGACAGCTTGAACGACAGCTAAGGCCAGTTTTTCAACATGTTGATACTTGATTTCAGTTGGTGTGAGACTTCGACTCAAGTAGTAAACAACATGTTCATCGTGTGCATCATCCTCTTGGACGAGAACCATGCCAATAGTTTACTCTGAGGCAGGAAGATAAAGGAAATAATCGCGACTGTAATCAGGAGGAAAGATAAGTGGAGCTTGCATTAGGGACAACTTTAAAGCTTTGAAATAATTGTTGGCAACGGTATCCCAGACGAACTCCGAATCTTTCTTTGGTAGCCGCGTAAAACCACGAGTTATCTCGACGTAATTAGGGATAAAACAACGAACAAAGTTTGTTTTCCCCTGCAAACTTTGCAACTGGCACAGTGTAGAAGGAGGAGGGAGATTAAGGATCACCTCAACCTTAATAGGATCCACCCGGATCCCTTTACGCGAAACGATAAAACCTAGAAGATGGCCATATTCTACACAGAAAACACATTTATGAGGATTTAAACATATACGATAGAACCGACAGCAAACGAAAATGGCACGGAGGTGAGTAGGGTGATCGACTCTGCGCATAGAATGAGCGGGTAAATCGTCCAAATATGCTTGAACGATATGCTTTATATCATGAAAGGCATAAGACATAGCGCGTTGAAAGGTAGCGCCCTCATTCTTAAGTCCGAAAGGGAGTTTTCGATAGGCAAAAGTACCCCAAGGACAAATAAAGGCAGTCTTATGTTGGTCCTCAGGAGCAATGTTAATTTGATTATAGCCAGAGAAACCATCCATGAGGGAAAAAATTTCACTCCCAGCGCAGTCATCGACAATCTAATCGATGAAAGGGGTAGGAAAATTTTCCTTGGGACAAGCTTTATTAATATCCCTATAATCAACACAAACATGAATACTGCCTCCTTTCTTATCAATTGGAACAAGATTGGAAACCCATTCTGTCAGAGCCACTGGATAAATAAAGCTGGCTTTCAAAAGTTTTTCAACTTCGAGCTTGACAGCAGTCGCCTTACGTGGGTGAACTGGACAAAGGCGTTGCCATACAGGTTTAGCTCCGAGGTGTGTCTTTATCTCATGTACAACAATTTCAGGGTCGATACCTAGCATCTCTTCATAGCTCCAGGCGAAGATGTCATGAAATTCTTTGAACAGAGACGTATAGGTAACGATTTCGTCGGGAGAACACGAAGCTCCAATATGGACATTTTCAACAATCCCAGGTTTAATGGATATGTCAATGGGAATCATGGGCGAGATATTACTGAGGTTCCCTTCGGCAAAAACATCATGTGCTGACCCGAGAACAGTCGAAATAACAATAACAGTCGACGGAGTCGAAATCCGTTGGTAGTTCTCAAGAGTGTGTTGTTCCGGAAAGAGTATGGAACAATGATGCCCATCATCCCAAGGGGTGTCCTCCAGGATGGACATGATCATCTCGTCAATGGGAGAAATAACACGAAAAGGATCAGGAGAAAACTCATCAAGAGAGGGAGTAGAAGGTGTTGACGATTGAATAGCCTGATAGGCTGATTCAACCGGACTTAACAACATTGCGTCGCCAAAACGAAGATGATCTCTAGGATCAGGGACTATCCAAGGGTCATGTGACGCAGGAAGTTCGTGAGGCACAGTGGAAATCATGTTGATAGAAGCAACTGATGGGCGTGGAACATTAGGCGGTGGAATGGGAAAAGTACCCATTAATGAGGAGTCCTTTAAAATACCTACACCGACATTCTCATAACCCGGTGGGGTTTTAGAAATAAACGGCACATTGCCAGTATGAGTATCAGAATTGAAGAAGGCAATTTGGTCAATGGTAACAACCTTTCCTTGATGATGGAAACGTAGTACACGGAAAAGTGTTGACACAATAGCTCGCGTGGAATCGATCCAGCTACGGCCAAGAAGAAGATTATAATCAAGGGGAGCATCGAAAACTTCCACTTCAACTTGGACCGTCTTACCTTCTAGTGTGAAAGGCAACGAAGGAAGAACACCATAAGGCTTAAAACCCGAGCCATTGAAGGCTTTAAGAGTATTTTTTGATTCATTCAAGGGAGGAGAGCCAATATCTTTCCAACAAGCAAAAGACATTTCACACGTTGAGGCACCCTCGTCGATAACAATTCGACAAATGTTCTTATCAGAGACAACTTGTATCTGGAATGCGAGTTGTGGGGGTAACTGTGGAATGTGATCATCCAAGTCAAAGACTATCAAATTTGTATCTGTTGGGTCAATTCCACCTATAGATTTCAACAGGGCCTTCCATTGTGCAGGAAAAGACTGAAGGACTTCAAGGGCTGACATCACTGAAGGTGGATGGGCCAGATCTTCAACAATGTTGTAGTTCTGGGCCGCACAAGCGTGAGGATTGAAAGTCGATTTCCTAACGACACCTTTTGGGGGTGGTCGTAGAACTGTATCAAGGCTCGGTCGTTCGAGATGAAGAGGACTGTTTGTAGGTGGAGTCGCTGGAGAGGATTGTACCAAAGCAGGAGGTAAATCGTCAACCTTCTCCTTATATGGAGTATAATCTTTGGCTCTAGTCATGAGTGCAACGTTGTTCTACTTAGAATCACCAGTACACATCAAAACATATGATGTCTAAGAAGAGGATGGTTGGTCATGAATGACCAACTGAGCCTGTTGTTGAGACGGGAAGGGTTGGGACAAAACTGTCGGGGTAGAAGGTTTTAGGGTCCCTTGAAGGAACTTAGTAACTTCGGCACGTCGTGGAAAATCCTTCATGTAGTGATCATCACCACAGATAAGGCAAGGATATCGAGGTTTGCGCTTATCCCAATCTTCAACAATAGTGTTTTTAGTTTGCTCTGCTTGATTATTATTTTTTCCCTCCTGATTCTTGCCTCTTCCCTTTTTAGATTTGTTTTTACCGGCAGGGGTAGATTGGATGGCATTTATCTCAGAAGTTTTGCCGGTAGGAGTGGCAGGAGACGGAGCATTTTGAACATTAGAAGAAGTAGACTTAGGGTTGGTGCTTGAAATAAAATGCGATTGGGATTGGGCAGTACCAATCACACTGTGAGCTGCATGTGAAGCAGCTGGAGTAGTTGAAGTGCTGGAAGCATTTGGACGAGGTAAATCATAAAGAGTTCTCATTTGTATATAAACAAGGTCAAGATATTGAGCACGGCTTATAGCTTGCTCTTCCACGACGAAACCACCCATGGCTATCTCCTTACCTATTTCTTTCACAAAATATTTTGTAAACCATTCTGCCAGGAACTGATCGGGGAGCTCAAGTTTAATGAGACGTCATCTCCTTCGCCACTCATGAATATGATGGGATATATGAGTTCCTTTAATTTGTTTGAAGGAAGTTAAAATCTCAGTCCCGGTATCATAACGGATCGGTAACTGGTAATGCGTAAGGAAAGCCATAGCTAAAGTGTTAAAATCAGAGAAGAAACCTCGTGGTAATTCAATATACCACTTCGCAGCAGAACCGGTAAGAGTTCGTTGAAAAAGAAGCAATCGAATAGAGTCATCCATCAACGAGTTGGATGAACACCATAGGTGAAAAGTCATAACGTTATTGTTCGAGTCCTCTCCAACTTTGCTGTCAAATTTAGGAACGTCTGAAGGAAGCTTAGCTGACATAACAGGCCATTGGGGAGAGTGACGAATAGGATCATTCAAAATCCTAGACAAATCGGGCAAATTCAAAGTAGCAAGAAAAGGTAATTGTCTATTCACCTGCGGGTACTAATGACTTTGGGGTGGAAGCCCTGTCGGAAAACCAGTAGGATCGTAAGAAGTCTACCCATAATGGGAAGACCCAAGTTGATTCAGTGGTGGTTGGAGAGGATAGTAGTTCCAAGGATTGTAACCTTGAGTTTGATTAGGGACCTAAGTTTGAGCATTGTGACCCTAACCCCAAATAGGATTGGTTATACCTGGATATGGTTGGCCTATAGTAGGGACAGTTTTCTTCCCCCCAGTTGTTTGAGAAAGATTTTGGATCATCTGATTCCAATACTAGGCCAAAGCAAGAGGTATATTTTGTCCAAAAGGTGGGGATGGTCCCCCCATCATAGGCGAAGTTCCAACCAGAAGTTGTGTGCCAATCGTAGGTTGTGTAGTAAGTGGAAGGTGTCCGGTAAGAGGAATTTGAATTGTACCACCTTGTCCACCAATGGGAATCTGCAGGTTTGGTGTAATGGATGGTATAGTGCCACTAGGATTAATATTACCAGAAGGAAATTGAGGGAGTGTCGGAATAAAACTGGGAATAGGGTGCCCATGATAAGAAGGACCACCAGGAGTACCAGATGGGGTTTGTGGAGGTGTTGGAACAGAAGCATTCAACAAATCATTCAACGCATGGTATCCGGGTGGTAATGTCGGAGTGACATCGGGCGTTCGTTGGGTGTTTATAGGAGCAAGACCAGCTGTAGTGAACCCGGTTGCGACACTCGTAGTAGCTGCGAGATGGGCCATCTTGGAAGGTAGAGTAAAGTGATAAGTAGTAGTCAAAGGTGTCTCTGTCTTAGAAAACACCGAAGGGTTGATTTCGGAGATGAAAGGTGAACCAGGACCAAAAAGGGCCCTGCGAAAATCACCTGCAGACCAAAAAGGATCTTGACCCTCTACACCGGGAAAAGGCCCAACGGGTGATCCAGAAGATGCAATAACTAAGTCTCCAGAAGAATTCAAACGTCTAAAAGGGCACTGAGAATCACTGGGAAGTCAAAAATCCTCTCGAGTATTTGTAATTCGAAAACGTTCTAGAGAGTCAGTTCGTTCCACTTGTGGTGTGGTAACGACTATGGCTTCACTTGGCCCATTAGAGCCCTCAGGTGTAGCTATAGGCAAGGGTTGAGAATCTTCCGGATTCTCCAGAGACAAACCCTGCATTCTACGAGAACGACGTGGAGGCTCAATTGTGAATGAGTGACAAACTTCGCGAAGAAAATCCTAAGGCCAACTTCGAGAAACAAACAACACGCGCTAGTAAACAAAATCTAGGAAACAATCACCAGGCAAACAAGACCTTCCAATTTCAAAGCCACTAGTTGGTGATGAAATACAACGTCGCAACAACGAGACGAGAAGGGGTGGGGCTAGGGTGGAAAAGTTACACTGATGACCTGCTTAACGGACTTACACCTTGGTGCAAGCTCCCACACATAATCGTGGGTATACCCTCCAAGGAGCCCGAGTGAGTTTGGTCAATGTCAATTCCAGGTACCGTGAAGACTTTCCCCTCCACAGTCACCTTGGGTAAGAACCTAGAAAGATAGTCCACTAAGGTCACCACTTACAACAATAAATCCTGGGGGAATAGTCGATAGTCTGATCCACACGCAAGGGAAGGGTATCTAGCCCGCAATCAACTCAAAAGGCTTCCACTCATTATTGTGGGTACACCTCTGAGTGATCCCCGTAATACGTGCAATCTCTACATTGACACCAACAAATCAGGGTGAGTAACTATGCCGATATCAATGCGACCTAATGTTTGACCCTTGTGTGAGAAGGGCTTCCCAGTACAAGATGTTGTAAATGGAATTTAACACTCCCTAACACAAGATGCTATTGTTTGTTTTGTGCTTTTGGAGAGTGTATCTCTCTTCCTACTCCAAAGTGCTAGCCTAGCTAAATGTTGGTGTAAAAGAGCCCTAGAAAAGAGTTACTAGATAAATTTTATGATTACGCAATGTTCTTAAGAGCTGTTGTTTACTCAAAGGTAACGGAAATGAAGCTTATGTTATATGACTCTGACCTAAGCAATGCAAGGATGAGAATGAAATATATCACTTTTCGTTCAATGAAGCCTATGTATGGGAGAGAGAGAAATTTTTCCATATCAACCCTATACTACAATGCAAAATTTCTTTTCAAATGCCAACACAAACAATCATTTAGCAAATGACAATACTCTATGTGTCTTTTTCAAATATTTCAACAATCTCATTAATTTGATTTTCAAAGTTTTCTAAAATGAAAAGAATATTTTGAAAGAAAAAACTTTTGTTCACTTTCCAAAAAGGATCCTCACTATGCCAATGAGAATACAGAAAATCAAAATCAAAGAATCAAACAATAACCAACCCAATCAACTCTTTCAATGAAAGAAAAAAATAAAGAACAAACCAAAGTAGTCTTCTCAATTACACTAGAAAATGATCTTTCAAACCAATAAGAAAAAGAGAAAAACCAAGTACTCAACTTTCAACCAATCACTGGTTCTCAACTAATCAAACACACTCAGAACATGAAGTCAGAAAGAATGGTTTTACCAAGAAGAGTCAAGAAATGAAAGTCAAGTCCAAAATGACAAGAAAATCCTTGAAACCCTAAGACTATTCATGCATACAAACAAAGAAAAGAAAGATACCAATCAGAGGTCCAAGAAACTTATAAGAGGAAATCAAA
>ML837969.1:19136-33497 GCA_009831015.1 Picea engelmannii | reverse complement strand
GTCCATTTTATGTTTCAGTGTGTCGAAGCTCTACTGGCACTCTTCTGTCCAACTAAACTGACAGTCTTTCTTCAAAATATTCTCCATGGTTGCTACATTCTGGGCATATCCTTTAATAAACTTCCTATAATATCTTGTGTGTCCCAGCACAGTGCGCAGCTATAAAAGATGATCTATCCTTGGCCTCAACCTATACCTCCTCCTTGTCCTCGTCCTCTGAATCCATCGCGAGGATTGAAGTTTCCTCTCCTAGGGGATTTATATTGCATAGTGTTTCCTTCTTGTTGTATTTCACCTTGAATTTTGTATATGTCTCTTGACCTTTCATGCATGATATCATAAGCCCTACAATCCCTATCAACATGTCCCACGGACTTACAAAATGTGCAATACAAGTTTGTAGGAATCTGAATGTACTTTTTCATGTAATAGCACTCACCAATGTGATGTCTATTTTGACATACCTCGCACCAGGGTAAGGTGACTTGCTTGAAAGGGCTCGGAGATCCAAAGGCCAAGTATTCATGGAATAAGGGACAGTTCTCCTTGTCATGGCATTTTGATTTTCATATGACACACTGTTACCCATGATTTTGGTCATCATGATGATCTATTGATGATGGTGTACTCAGGCTCTTCATAGGAACTTTTTCCTGAGAAAAGTTACTTTCTTCTCTTTCCAAAAATATCATTTTTGAAGGAGGTTCGCAGGCTGCTAGTATATTTGCCTGCGAGAATTCTTGATTCTCGCAGGCTGCATTAAGCCAGGGTGCGAGAAGTTCACACTGTAATGAACTGCTAGGGTGCAAACTCTTTCTTAAGCAAGGAAAAAGATGAATTCTCAAAGTTTCTAGAAGGGAATCTTCTAGAAGGATGAGATGGCATTCGAGTGGTTATCCTAGTACTGGATTCCCTGATATTTTGGGATCATTCTTATCCAAGTAACTAATTCATTCTCTCATATATATTGAGGGGGTTCTCATGGAAATGGTTAGAGGCAAACAAGGTTAAGCAAGACATTGGAGAATTGGTGAAAGATTGTGTGAAGGATTGAAGCTTGAACAACAGGCTGAGGAACTACAACAAAAACATCATAAGGGTTTTGATCTTCTTCATGCAAGTGAGCAAGTGTGTGTGTCAGATTCAAGGGCCATCGAAAGGAAGTTTGTGACATCAAGGCTCAGGTTGTAATCTTTACTTTCCATCAATATGATGCAATAATATGTTCCTTTCCCATAAATCTATCTTCAATTTATTGTATAATTCCTTGATCATATACATAGATTGACTGTTGAATATATTGAGTTGTCTTCACTTCGATTGGTTTAAGCTGTCTTGGTATTGACTGCACGAGAGAATTGGAGCGAAGCTAGAACAATAAAGACCATAGGAAGCGATTATAAGGTATGTAACTTGTTCTTGCCTCCTAGTTCATTCAATAGTCAAAATCTAGGGAAAGAGTATGATTCTGTCTTGATTTGTTCTAGATCCAGGTGGATCTAGGGAGATCGATTTGTGTCCGCACTTACGGATTTATCCAATAACAAATTGGCGACTCCACTGGGGAACATCCCATTTTCTTTGTGGATTTTTGTATTTTTCTATGGCCATTTGCTCTGGTTTTACTTTTCTCCTGTCCTATCAGTCTCTGAGTCTTCAGGATATCCTGATAGACCTTCTAAGTCCAGAAGCCTTTGTCAATTTTTCTTTAATTTTCAAATTTTTGAGTATGTTCAGGAATTCTCGCACTGCACTTCATTGGAGCTTGCAAGAATTGGTAGGGTTCGCACCTTTCTTATAGGTTTCAGTGCGAGGTTATCGCACCCTGCTCAAGGGTTGCCTGCGAGAATTAGTGATTCTCGCACTGTGTTATATTGTCTGCCTGCAAACACTCTTGTTCAAAAATTTGATTTTAAGTTTTGGCATTTTTAACTGCCCAGATCAATTTGATTTCCTCTTATAAGTTTCTTGGACCTCTGATTGGTATCTTTCTTTTCTTTGTTTGTATGCATGAATAGTCTTAGGGTTTCAAGGATTTTCTTGTCATTTTGGACTTGACTTTCATTTCTTGACTCTTCTTGGTAAAACCATTCTTTCTGACTTCATGTTCTGAGTGTGTTTGATTAGTTGAGAACCAGTGATTGGTTGAAAGTTGAGTACTTGGTTTTTCTCTTTTTCTTATTGGTTTGAAAGATCATTTTCTAGTGTAATTGAGAAGACTACTTTGGTTTGTTCTTTATTTTTTTCTTTCATTGAAAGAGTTGATTGGGTTGGTTATTGTTTGATTCTTTGATTTTGATTTTCTGTATTCTCATTGGCATAGTGAGGATCCTTTTTGGAAAGTGAACAAAAGTTTTTTCTTTCAAAATATTCTTTTCATTTTAGAAAACTTTGAAAATCAAATTAATGAGATTGTTGAAATATTTGAAAAAGACACATAGAGTATTGTCATTTGCTAAATGATTGTTTGTGTTGGCATTTGAAAAGAAATTTTGCATTGTAGTATAGGGTTGATATGGAAAAATTTCTCTCTCTCCCATACATAGGCTTCATTGAACGAAAAGTGATATATTTCATTCTCATCCTTGCATTGCTTAGGTCAGAGTCATATAACATAAGCTTCATTTCCGTTACCTTTGAGTAAACAACAGCTCTTAAGAACATTGCGTAATCATAAAATTTATCTAGTAACTCTTTTCTAGGGCTCTTTTACACCAACATTTAGCTAGGCTAGCACTTTGGAGTAGGAAGAGAGATACACTCTCCAAAAGCACAAAACAAACAATAGCATCTTGTGTTAGGGAGTGTTAAATTCCATTTACAACATCTTGTACTGGGAAGCCCTTCTCACACAAGGGTCAAACATTAGGTCGCATTGATATCGGCATAGTTACTCACCCTGATTTGTTGGTGTCAATGTAGAGATTGCACGTATTACGGGGATCACTCAGAGGTGTACCCACAATAATGAGTGGAAGCCTTTTGAGTTGATTGCGGGCTAGATACCCTTCCCTTGCGTGTGGATCAGACTATCGACTATTCCCCCAGGATTTATTGTTGTAAGTGGTGACCTTAGTGGACTATCTTTCTAGGTTCTTACCCAAGGTGACTGTGGAGGGGAAAGTCTTCACGGTACCTGGAATTGACATTGACCAAACTCACTCGGGCTCCTTGGAGGGTATACCCACGATTATGTGTGGGAGCTTGCACCAAGGTGTAAGTCCGTTAAGCAGGTCATCAGTGTAACTTTTCCACCCTAGCCCCACCCCTTCTCGTCTCGTTGTTGCGACGTTGTATTTCATCACCAACTAGTGGCTTTGAAATTGGAAGGTCTTGTTTGCCTGGTGATTGTTTCCTAGATTTTGTTTACTAGCGCGTGTTGTTTGTTTCTCGAAGTTGGCCTTAGGATTTTCTTCGCGAAGTTTGTCACTCATTCACAATTGAGCCTCCACGTCGTTCTCGTAGAATGCAGGGTTTGTCTCTGGAGAATCCGGAAGATTCTCAACCCTTGCCTATAGCTACACCTGAGGGCTCTAATGGGCCAAGTGAAGCCATAGTCGTTACCACACCACAAGTGGAACGAACTGACTCTCTAGAACGTTTTCGAATTACAAATACTCGAGAGGATTTTTGACTTCCCAGTGATTCTCAGTGCCCTTTTAGACGTTTGAATTCTTCTGGAGACTTAGTTATTGCATCTTCTGGATCACCCGTTGGGCCTTTTCCCGGTGTAGAGGGTCAAGATCCTTTTTGGTCTGCAGGTGATTTTCGCAGGGCCCTTTTTGGTCCTGGTTCACCTTTCATCTCCGAAATCAACCCTTCGGTGTTTTCTAAGACAGAGACACCTTTGACTACTACTTATCACTTTACTCTACCTTCCAAGATGGCCCATCTCGCAGCTACTACGAGTGTCGCAACCGGGTTCACTACAGCTGGTCTTGCTCCTATAAACACCCAACGAACGCCCGATGTCACTCCGACATTACCACCCGGATACCATGCGTTGAATGATTTGTTGAATGCTTCTGTTCCAACACCTCCACAAACCCCATCTGGTACTCCTGGTGGTCCTTCTTATCATGGGCACCCTATTCCCAGTTTTATTCCGACACTCCCTCAATTTCCTTCTGGTAATATTAATCCTAGTGGCACTATACCATCCATTACACCAAACCTGCAGATTCCCATTGGTGGACAAGGTGGTACAATTCAAATTCCTCTTACCGGACACCTTCCACTTACTACACAACCTACGATTGGCACACAACTTCTGGTTGGAACTTCGCCTATGATGGGGGGACCATCCCCACCTTTTGGACAAAATATACCTCTTGCTTTGGCCTAGTATTGGAATCAGATGATCCAAAATCTTTCTCAAACAACTGGGGGGAAGAAAACTGTCCCTACTATAGGCCAACCATATCCAGGTATAACCAATCCTATTTGGGGTTAGGGTCACAATGCTCAAACTTAGGTCCCTAATCAAACTCAAGGTTACAATCCTTGGAACTACTATCCTCTCCAACCACCACTGAATCAACTTGGGTCTTCCCATTATGGGTAGACTTCTTACGATCCTACTGGTTTTCCGACAGGGCTTCCACCCCAAAGTCATTAGTACCCGCAGGTGAATAGACAATTACCTTTTCTTGCTACTTTGAATTTGCCCGATTTGTCTAGGATTTTGAATGATCCTATTCGTCACTCTCCCCAATGGCCTGTTATGTCAGCTAAGCTTCCTTCAGACGTTCCTAAATTTGACAGCAAAGTTGGAGAGGACTCGAACAATAACGTTATGACTTTTCACCTATGGTGTTCATCCAACTCGTTGATGGATGACTCTATTCGATTGCTTCTTTTTCAACGAACTCTTACCGGTTCTGCTGCGAAGTGGTATATTGAATTACCACGAGGTTTCTTCTCTGATTTTAACACTTTAGCTATGGCTTTCCTTACGCATTACCAGTTACCGATCCGTTATGATACCGGGACTGAGATTTTAACTTCCTTCAAACAAATTAAAGGAACTCATATATCCCATCATATTCATGAGTGGCGAAGGAGATGACGTCTCATTAAACTTGAGCTCCCCGATCAGTTCCTGGCAGAATGGTTTACAAAATATTTTGTGAAAGAAATAGGTAAGGAGATAGCCATGGGTGGTTTCGTCGTGGAAGAGCAAGCTATAAGCCGTGCTCAATATCTTGACCTTGTTTATATACAAATGAGAACTCTTTATGATTTACCTCGTCCAAATGCTTCCAGCACTTCAACTACTCCAGCTGCTTCACATGCAGCTCACAGTGTGATTGGTACTGCCCAATCCCAATCGCATTTTATTTCAAGCACCAACCCTAAGTCTACTTCTTCTAATGTTCAAAATGCTCCGTCTCCTGCCACTCCTACCGGCAAAACTTCTGAGATAAATGCCATCCAATCTACCCCTGCCGGTAAAAACAAATCTAAAAAGGGAAGAGGCAAGAATCAGGAGGGAAAAAATAATAATCAAGCAGAGCAAACTAAAAACACTATTGTTGAAGATTGGGATAAGCGCAAACCTCGATATCCTTGCCTTATCTGTGGTGATGATCACTACATGAAGGATTTTCCACGACGTGCCGAAGTTACTAAGTTCCTTCAAGGGACCCTAAAACCTTCTACCCCGACAGTTTTGTCCCAACCCTTCCCGTCTCAACAACAGGCTCAGTTGGTCATTCATGACCAACCATCCTCTTCTTAGACATCATATGTTTTGATGTGTACTGGTGATTCTAAGTAGAACAACGTTGCACTCATGACTAGAGCCAAAGATTATACTCCATATAAGGAGAAGGTTGACGATTTACCTCCTGCTTTGGTACAATCCTCTCCAGCGACTCCACCTACAAACAGTCCTCTTCATCTCGAACGACCGAGCCTTGATACAGTTCTACGACCACCCCCAAAAGGTGTCGTTAGGAAATCGACTTTCAATCCTCACGCTTGTGCGGCCCAGAACTACAACATTGTTGAAGATCTGGCCCATCCACCTTCAGTGATGTCAGCCCTTGAAGTCCTTCAGTCTTTTCCTGCACAATGGAAGGCCCTGTTGAAATCTATAGGTGGAATTGACCCAACAGATACAAATTTGATAGTCTTTGACTTGGATGATCACATTCCACAGTTACCCCCACAACTCGCATTCCAGATACAAGTTGTCTCTGATAAGAACATTTGTCGAATTGTTATCGACGAGGGTGCCTCAACGTGTGAAATGTCTTTTGCTTGTTGGAAAGATATTGGCTCTCCTCCCTTGAATGAATCAAAAAATACTCTTAAAGCCTTCAATGGCTCGGGTTTTAAGCCTTATGGTGTTCTTCCTTCGTTGCCTTTCACACTAGAAGGTAAGACGGTCCAAGTTGAAGTGGAAGTTTTCGATGCTCCCCTTGATTATAATCTTCTTCTTGGCCGTAGCTGGATCGATTCCACGCGAGCTATTGTGTCAACACTTTTCCGTGTACTACGTTTCCATCATCAAGGAAAGGTTGTTACCATTGACCAACTTGCCTTCTTCAATTCTGATACTCGTACTGGCAACGTGCCGTTTATTTCTAAAACCCCACCGAGTTATGAGAATGTCGGTGTAGGTCTTTTAAAGGACTCCTCATTAATGGGTACTTTTCCCATTCCACTACCTAATGTTCCACGCCCGTCAGTTGCTTCTATCAACATGATTTCCACTGTGCCTCACAAACTTCCTACGTCACATGACCCTTGGATAGTCCCTTATCCTAGAGATCATCTTCGTTTTGGTGACGCAATGCTGTTAAGTCCGGTTGAATCAGCCTATCAGGCTATTCAATCGTCAACACCTTCTACTCCCTCTCTTGATGAGTTTTCTCCCAATCCTTTTCGTGTTATTTTTCCCACTGACGAGATGATCATGTCCATCCTGGAGGACACCCCTTGGGATGATGGGCATCATTGTTCCATACTCTTTCCGGAACAACACACTCTTGATAACTACCAACGGATTTCAACTCCGTCGACTGTTATTGTTATTTCGACCATTCCCGGGTCAGCACACGATGTTTTTTCCGAAGGGAACCTCAGTAATATCTCACCCATGATTCCCATTGACATATCCATTAAACCTGGGATTGTTGAAAATGTCCATATTAGAGCTTCGTGTTCTCCCGACGAAATCGTTACCTATACGTCTCTGTTCAAAGAATTTCATGACATCTTCGCCTGGAGCTACGAAGAGATGCTAGGTATCGACCCTGAAATTGTTGTACATGAGATAAAGACACACCCCGGAGCTAAACCTGTATGGCAACGCCTTCGTCCAGTTCACCCACGTAAGGTGACTGCTATCAAGCTCGAAGTTAAAAAACTTTTGAAAGCCGGCTTTATTTATCCAGTGGCTCTGACAGAATGGGTTTCCAATCCTATTCCAATTGATAAGAAAGGAGGCAGTATTCATGTTTGTGTTGATTATAGGGATATTAATAAAGCTTGTCCCAAGGAAAATTTTCCTACCCCTTTCGTCGATTAGATTGTCGATGACTGCGCTGGGAGTGAAATTTTTTCCCTCATGGATGGTTTCTCCGGCTATAATCAAATTAACATTGCTCCTGAGGACCAACATAACACTGCCTTTATTTGTCCTTGGGGTACTTTTTCCTATCAGAAACTCCCTTTCGGACTTAAGAATGAGGGCGCTACCTTTCAACGCGCTATGTCTTACGCCTTTCATGATATAAAGCATATCATTCAACCATATTTGGACGATTTACCCGCTCATTCTATGCACAGAGTCGATCACCCTACTCACCTCCGTGCCATTTTCGTTTGCTGTCGGTTCTATCATATACGTTTAAATCCTCATAAATGTGTTTTCTTGTAGAATATGTCCATCTTCTAGGTTTTATCGTTTCGCGTAAAGGTATCCGGGTGGATCCTATTAAGGTTGAGGTGATCCTTAATCTCCCTCCTCCTTCTACACTGTGCCAGTTGCAAAGTTTGGAGGGGAAAACAAACTTTGTTCGTTGTTTTATCCCTAATTACGTTGAGATAACTCGTGGTTTTACGCAGCTACCAAAGAAAGATTCAGAGTTCGTCTGGGATACCGTTGCCAACAATTATTTTGAAGCTTTAAAGTTGTCCCTAATGCGAGCTCCACTTATCTTTCCTCCCGATTACAGTCGCGATTATTTCCTTTATCTTCCTGCCTCGAAGTAAACTATTGGCATGGTTCTCGTCCAAGAGGATGATGCGCACGACGAACATGTTGTTTACTACTTGAGTCGAAGTCTCACACCAACTGAAATCAAGTATCAACATGTTGAAAAACTGGCCTTAGCTATCGTTCAAGCTGTCCAACGCTTTCGACACTATATCCTCTCACGTAAGACTACAGTAATTTCTCATTGTAACCCTATGCAACATATTTTGACACATCAATTTCTCGGGGGCAAGTACTCCAAATGGATTGTCATACCCCAGGAGTTTGACTTGGAATTCGATCGCGCCAATTCCAAGAAATCATTAGTTTTTGCTGAGTTGATATGTGATTTTCCTCATTCTGCAAAGAAAGCTGTAGCACTAGATTCATTACCCGATGAGTCTATTTTCCTTATTAGCACTGATGATCTTTGGTATGGGGATATCATTATATATCTCCAAACCCAGACTTTCCGACCTATTTTTTCTAGTACTGAACGATGTCGCATACGCTATCAAGCTTGTCAATACATTATACTCAGGGATACTCTTTACCGTCAAGGAATTGACTCTGTTTTTCGATGTTTTCTGACGTTTGACGAAGCCAAGAAAGCTCTGAATGACTGCCATTCAGGGGCATGTGGTGGTCATATGTCTGGGTATGCTACTGCCCAGAAGATCTTACGTGCGGGATATTTTTGTCCTTCTTTGTTTAATGATTGCATTACTGTTGTTCAAAAATGCCATGCTTGCAAGACCTACAATCAGAAAATTCAGTCACATCCTTCTTCTCTTCATCATGTGGTCTCAGTTGGTCCTTTTGCGAAATGGGGCATTGATTTCATGTCATGTCACCCTCACTCGGACGGGGGGCATGGTTACATCATTGTAGTTGTTGATTACTTTACAAAATGGGCCGAGGCGATGCTGACATTCAATAACACTGGAAAGACCGCAACCTTGTTTCTTTTTAACCACGTCATAGATCGTTTTGGTGTTCCCCAACCTATCGTTACTGATCACGGTAGTCATTTCAGGAATTTAATGATGTTTGAACTTACAAAAAAGTTGGGTATTCATCATGATAACTCAATGCCCTATTATCCACAAGCTAATGGTCAAGTTGAAGAAATCAATAAAGTTCTCATAACTATGCTTCAATGGATGATAGGAATTCATAAAATAAGTTGGCACACAATGTTGTTTTCGGCATTGTGGGTGTACCAGACATTTGTTAAGTCTGCTACTGGGTTTACACCTTTTCGATTAGTCTATGGTGTGGAAACCATTCTTCCTATAGAATGAGAGATACCCTCTCTGAAGCTAGTTGTCTAACTCTTACCCAACACTTTTGCTGAAGAAGAACGTCTGTTGTATCTAATGTGATTAGACGAAACTCGATGTGATTCCACCCTAGTAATAGAAGCCTAGAAGAAGCATGTCAAGGCCTAATATGACAAGCATTTCAAGCCTCGCGTTTTCTCAGAAGGTGATCTTGTTCTCCTCTATGAACATGATCGATATTTGTTAGGGGCTGGGAAATTCGAACCCATGTGGCGAGGTCCTTATATTGTTCACCGAGTTTTGGAAAAAGGAGCGTATGAGCTGGTAGATTACGATGGTATCCCTTTGAGTGAACCCAGGAATGGGTTGTACTTGAAGAAGTACTATGCATAAATTATCTATGCACAAGTACTTGTATTTTAAATGTATCATACTTTGTGTGTGCTTCTACATTTAATTTGGTCGTTATTTGGTCTCTGCCCTCATGTGACGTTGTGTTTGACTTCTAGATGTCAGAGTCTTCGCTACCCTATATTGGCTTCACTGATGGTGCTAGTCGTAGTACTCAAAACCTAGCTTCTACTGCATGGGCAATCTATGCCCCAACAAACGAACTTGTATCTTTATGAGGTGTATGCCTTGGTCGTGCAACCAACAACATCGTAGAGTATAACACCATTATTGAATTATTGGTTGATGCTATCTCGCTTGGAATTCGTCATTTGGTTGTGTGACTTGATTCGCAGCTTGTAGTACTACAGTTAAGTAATATCTACACTATTCAAAGTCCTACTTTGTTACGGGTTTATTTGCGAATTCACCTCTTGGAACGTTATTTTGATCACATTGAATATCAGCATATTCCTAGAAGTCTTAATACATTAACAGGTGCATTGGTTAATTATGTATTGGATAGACATTTGAACCATTTATAAATTAAACACATCAAAATTCACACAATATAAAGTAATCCGGTAGAAACCATCTGTATATATAACAATCAAAAGAGTTTTTTTACATAAAGTTTGTCCGAAGACCAAAATATCAAAAATTGAAGCTTATAGCTTCTACAAAGTGACATCATGGATGACGTTCACGGTAACACACGACTGCCCTAGCAACCCTACGGAGCAGTCGACTCATAGCTGTTGATACCCCTACAGTGTGACGCTGATCGCATCGTGGAACCTCTTCCAGAGTCATATCTGGAATGTCTGTTGTCAGACCCTCTAAATTATGTTCCACCACCTGATAATATTCAACATACTATGGTGCTACTGCTACCTCTCCTCGCCTCTGTATAGGAGAAGTGCCAGGAGGTCTATACGATCCAACATCTATGTTATCAACAAATAATTTTGCATTAGTCTTCGAACAACCATATAAAACAAAAACTTTTGAATATGATTAAAAATTCAAAAACATTTAAAAAGAGAAAAATGTGTGTACTTCTTACCAAGGTCACCCCGCTGACTATCCTCTGGTAGTGCTAAGTCTGGATCTCCTTGGAAATCCAACCCAGCATAGGCGTAATCATCAACCATCAACATCTAGGTTTGAAGCCAGTCAAAGAAAATATCGTCATACTTGATGATTGGTCCTGCTACGTGCTGGGCCATGAGTCGACACCATCTGAACATCCTTGGATCCCTAGGAAACTTAAAAGGACACCAGCAAAGAGCCATACCCGAATTGCTTCAGGTCACCGCGCCTACATTTGGTTAATTGTTTTTTGATACTGCGTAGCACAGCATCTGCCCAGTTGAATACTCGAGGCTTAGTACACTCGATGGAGTACTGGAAGTAGCTCTGTAATGCCATATGAGGAGCAGAACTCCCAACCATCTGAGCTATAGTAAAAAGGATAGTGCGAAGGGTCAAGTCTTGTACCCGCCAGATAGCCACTTTTCCCTTTTTCCTTTCAGCCTCGGGTACACAGTATTGATTACAATACTCACTCATCTTTAGTCCACCACCTCTACTACCGGTTAGGCTGACATAGTACCCCCGTCGGGACAATCTGGTCAAAAAGTATATGTCCTCAATGTCTAAGGACAATGTGTGAGCTCCCACATGAAAAACCTACTGGTCTGGGTCCCACATACGGACCAAGTACTCTAGTAGTCTGACCTGGGCCCTCATGCTCGGTATGCGGAAGTATTTTATTAGCCCAGAATCTCTTAATGAAGCTATGGTAGGCGGATGATTCTCAGCCATTGCATTATCCTCTTCATGTTCCCTTTCACGCCACTCAAGCACCATGTTTATGGCCAAATATCTGCACAAGGAACATAAAAGGAGGATTAATGATTTTTTTCATGATCTGGATCTTTTTCATTGGCTAAAAAATTTAAAATTTTTTGGAGTTTGCGGTTCTCGCAGGTGCCCCATTAGCACAGTGCGAGAACCTCGCAGGTGGCTTAAGGATCACCTGCGAGAACGCATCATTCTCGCATGCCCCGTATGGGCTGCCTTTGAGAATTCCAATGCGCATGTAGGGTTCAAAAAACAACTTGAAACTGCAGATTTAACCAATGAAATTAAAAATTTAAACCATGAAAATGTCAAGGATGGATAGCTTACCTTAATGTTGCAGATGGCTTTTTGAATGGTCTCTTGTAGCTCCCGCAAATTGATGCCAAATTCGGAGGGTAAAAAGGGGATTTTGGAGCTCAATAGTGGAAATGTGAAATGATGTGGTAAAAATGAGTATCTACTCATTTTATTTACTTTTTACTATGTCATTTTGGATCTTTTATGATTATTTATTGATTAAACCTAATCCCTAATATCAATATGAGTGTAATGACTTGCAGGTGTGATGACGTTGATGATTAAATACAAGGGTATGGACATATTTTTCTTCGTTATGGCGTGTTTTTGATTTTTTTAATGGTTTTCACATAAAACCTCGAGCGTCATTTTTGTCCGTTCTTGCACTCGTAAATACATGAGAACGTGGTCGAGCATACTTTTATCACTTTTTCAGGCTCAACAAGGTTATACGAAAAAGGAACCCCCCTGGAGTCCTCTTTAAGCTCTTTTCAGACTCTCTAAACATGAAAAGATCGTCGAGCGACCTTGCTATTTTCATGCTCGCTAAAGTATTTGAAGTACGCGTCTGGTGAGCGATAATTTATCTCTTTTTCAGTCTTAGCCAGAATATTTTACGAAAAAGGAACTGAGAGAGTTCTCTTTTAAGTGTTTTTTCCAAACTCTATAATCTTGAAAAACCTTCGAGTTTTCTATCTCTAGACTTGTTAAACAAACATTGACAGACCCGTGATGGGATCGAACCACTCCTTCTTATGGTTCGTTAAATATACTCCGAGGGACTCATCTGAAGGATGAGCTTACATCAACAAGCATATGTTATCCTCCTCAAGCTTGCATAAAAATAAAGAGGTACTCGCCAAAAATGGTGGGGGAAAATTTGGGAAAGGGGTATGTTTCATTTTCATATTGATTGGCAGTAAGTGTCGCTCTTGAACATGACAACCCCTATTCATCACATTTGAAGCCGGTTTGGGAAATCCATTTGTCTCTCATTCGATTTGATTACAAGGTCATTCCATGTGTTGTCTTTGAGTCAATGCTGCCAAATCATTGGTCGTGTCGTTCATATGTTCAAGAGAAGTCCATCTGAAACCTATATTGAGTCGACCATTTGTAGTTGTTCATTCTATCAGTGTCGGCCTTCCCTGTGTCCATGTCATGCTCTATTTCACCTTCAAAATATGTTACTCATTTTGTGTCATTGATGGGGGATACATCAAGGCCCTCCTGTGACGATTTTTGTTCCGTCGACTCCAACTCATTATTCGAAAACAAGACTTATAAATCATTTAGTACCTTGGAGCTTGCATGCCTCAATGGCAAGTTTCCTCGCTTCTGACAGTGGGTTTACATCATTGACCCCTGATCGAAAGATTCTGTCGGATGTTTGACATCAACTCATTTATTCACATTCGATGAATTGTACTATGGTACCTTGGGAGTCATTGACATCAATGGTGATTTCCCTCGCACTTGTTAACGGTTACATCAATGATCGGTAATCAAGTGGTTTCTGCCATGTTCGAATTCATCACATGTAATCACATGGTTAGATTCATATTTTGGGTGATGAAATTGAAGACCCTGGATATCATCCTTGTGATCCATGTTGCGATGGAGTATGCATAATTTATGACACATAAATCCACTATGTATGTTTCGTGACTATGTCGTCTTGTTTTGAAATTTTTCGCATAGATCCACAGTGTATTCCGATGGCTATGCTATATTTTGACGGCATGGATCCACAGTGTATGATTGGTGACCATGGCCTATGTCTATAATGACATCAGTCTATGATCTGAGTATGGGAATTCCTACCTCAGAATTGATATATATGATATTCTACAGATGCTTGGTTGTTTGAAGGTTTCTGATTAGATGTGCTCCTGGTTCTCGACACACACATGCAGCTTATAAAGTCTATTGGTTGTCACTGGTTCCAACACTCATACTTTGGGGGGCATTCTGTTACCCATGATTTTTTTCATCATGATGATCTATTGATGATGGTGTACTCAGGCTCTTCATAGGAACTTTTTCCTGAGAAAAGTTACTTTCTTCTCTTTCCAAAAATATCATTTTTGAAGGAGGTTTGCAGGCTGCTAGTATATTTTCTTGCGAGAATGCTTGATTCACGCAGGCTGCATTAAGCCAGGGTGTGAGAAGTTCTCACTGTAATGAACTTCTAGGGTGCGAACGCTTTCTTAAGCAAGGAAAAAGATGAATTCTTGAAGTTTCTAGAAGGGAATCTTCTAGAAGGATGAGATGGCATTCGAGTGGTTATCCTAGTACTAGATTCCCTGATATTTTGGG
>ML837969.1:0-13537 GCA_009831015.1 Picea engelmannii | reverse complement strand
TCATACTCGACCAAAACTGGGAATGTAGTCCTTCTTGTGTAACTTCTAATCCAAAAACGAAGGGCCCAACATACACCCATTTTCCTACTACCAACAAACCCTAGGAATCTATCTCGATGGAATACATGTCAGGCCTTCTTCAACCAAGCAGGGAAATGACATTGTTTTCATGGTTGTTGATCAATTTTCCAAGATGGCAATTATGGTTGCCTGCAAGAAGAGCATCACAATAGATGTCATTTCCAATATCTTCTTTGAAATGAGTGTGGGTACATTTTGGGATACCACAAACTATATTCTCAGATCAGGACAATCAGTCCTCAACACATTTTGGTCAGACCTTTGGTCACGGATGGACACCAAGCTCACCAAATCCATGGCCTTCCACCCCCAAATGGATGGAAAAACCGAGGTCATCAACAGGATTATCTTTCATATCTTGTGAATATACAATCCCAAGTATTCATGCAAATGGGATCAGAGTCTTCCTTATGTCCAACATAGTTATAATAAATCCATACATATCTCCACTAGTGACAACCCCTTTCAGGTGGGGTTGGGATTTCAACCATTGGGTCCCATGGATGTTTTACTACCCCTTGCGTCCACACAAGAAGAATCATCCCCTACAAAAACCAAAGTCGACAAAGCCACCCAGTTCATTGAATGAATCCAACACATCCTCCAACAAGTTTAGGCTATTTTTCAGATGTCCAATGCAAACTACAATTAGTTCCATGATAAACACCAGGTGCCACACAAGTTTTAGGTGGGAGATAAATTGTGGTTGCACTTGTAGAAAAAATGCCTTAACAGACCTCATCGAAAACATTGTCCACTCTGTTATGGACCTTACACCATCATCAAGGCTTTAGGTGATAATGATTTTTATCTCAACACTCCCCTTTCCTTGGCTTGCACCCAGTGTTTAATGTGTACCTCCTTCAGCCATACTTTCCACCTATTGGCCCTCGACCAAGTTTTGGTGAAACTTTGGTCAGTTTTGGCCCACTTTTGGTCTTCAACACGTTGGTCAAAGAAGGAGTGCCCAGGTAGAGATGAGATCTCAGATCTCACCGTTTTTTAGTGTTATGTGGACCCAATAAAGGGTCCTATAGGGTTTTTTAACGGGTTTATGGGATATCGCCCCATGGGCTTTTCCCATGTTTAGGCCTTATTGTAAGGATTTGTAAGATATAAATAAAGAATATTGTATTATAAAAGTAGATAGAGAAGTAAGTGTAGTTCAGTGTGAACAAAGTTTCTTTATGCAAAGGACTATATGTGCATTAAGTCTTTGTGCCTGACTATGGTTTTGTAGAAGGTGCAGTTTCTATGATATACAGTTTTGGCTATGTGCATTTGACCTAGTTTTGGAAGGAGGATTTGGTGCTCAGTATGCAGATCTCTTGTCTAGTGCAGAGATCAACTCTTTGGATTAGTGCATAAGAGTGAATGAATGTAATATTATGGAAGATAATAAAGAGGCTAAGCAATTTGTGGACGTAGCCCCACCCTGGGGTGAACCACGTATATCTGGAGTCTCATGGTTTGCTTTGTGGAATGTTATCTATGTTATGTTTTTCTTAGATCTTAGATTAGATGTGTAATGGATATGTATGTGTTTCTTAATTTTTTTTCTTATGTTAAAATGATAGATCTGATTCACAATGCTAAGTGATAAGTGTTTAAGTTGCATAATTTGTTGTTGTTACTACGCAAGATCTATCTTTGATTATGTTCTGTGATGTTAATAGGGTTAATAAACTAATGCATGTCACTTCCTAAGCATTAACAAAATATTTTGTGAAGTGTTATTATCACATATCTGTGTCCTAGCTTGGTTACAGACACCTGCGTCCTATAACCCCCCTTGCTTATGCCTCGGTTGAGACTATGCCTGCTTAACAGGTGTTGCTGAAAGGGTTGGTAGTTGAGGTTGTTTTGGTGCATTGTTAAGAGTTGAACCCTAAGTCTGCCCCTGTGCCAACAAATGGTTCCATTGTCAGGACCTAGAACTGTGATTGATGGGATCTGAAGTAAATAAAAAGAGAACTTATGTGCGTATATATACTACTGAAGTGCACAGTACTAAATTTGAATTACAAAGATTTGTGCTAATAAAGTAAGTTGATATGAAGAAAAGAAGTAAGATCCTAAAGAAGCAAGATTTTTTCTTTGGTAAGAGAAGGAAAAGTGAAATTTTTTATTTTGAAAGTATGAACTTAAGTATGTTTAATAGATTATGTCCTAGTCTGAAGGCTAGGGCGCAGTTGAAAAAAAGAGTTGATTTGAGTAAATTTAATGGAAATGAAGAAAGATATGTTATTCCTATGCATAGAAAGAGTTTTTGGACTAATCAGTGGATGCAAGAACCTAGAAAGAATTTTTTTTAGGTCCAAAACTATGGTCCTAGGGGAAGTGCGCAGTACAAAAAAGGTTGGGGAACATTTAAATGAAAAAGAGGATTGACATTGTGTTATAATTGTAGAAGTTCGGGACATCTTGCTAAGGAATATCCTGAGGTAGGCCCTATTTGTCTTTGTTTTAATGTTGTTGGTCATGAGGTTTAGGATTGTCCAAGTATTATTGCTAAAGTTGAAGGAATGAACATGAGACAAGAAAACTATGAAGAAATTCAAGAGACTAAGGGCATGATAGAAAGTCATAAAGAGAAAGAGTCAGAGGAAGCTCAAACCATGTTATTACAGTTGAAATAAATGATGGATGTTCATAAATATGTTAGTTTACCAAAAATCCTAAAAGAAAAACAATGCATAAGTGAAAGAATAAAAGACTTTGACATAGACTGTGTCTTGGATGAAGAAACACTGGTAAATACTATGACAGAAGAAAATTGGAAAATTTTGGGAAAACCTACTATGGTACCTTCATTAGGAAGGATAGGCTTGTTTAAGGGAAAGATGATAACCTTATGTGGAAGAGTTACTAATGTACCTATTATTGTTCATGGAACATCGACTGAAGAAGAATTTGAAGCCATTTGGTTTGTTGGGGACAATGCCCCTTTCCCACTATTGTTATGTAAGACTTGGATTGAGAAAGATTAGATCATAAGGAAAGCAGAGGAAGAATCTACATAAAAGAAAAAACAAGAATGAAAGGATTTCATAGCTAGGAAAATAGACCAACTAATAGAAGAACGAGAGGACAAGTCGAAGCATCAACGAAAAGTAACAACACAGGAGGGACAAAAAACAAGGGAATCGACTATCAAGGTTGAAAGAATGCAAGAAGTCTTGAAGGACCTATCTATTCAAGAGAGAAGCATGCTCACTCAGGAAATTTTAAGAAAAGGGATATTAACTTCTGAATCTTTGAGGGCACCTCGACAGTGAGAAGCCACTATGCTAGGGGAAGATAAGAATAAAAATGGAAAGAGGATTCCAGAAACAGTTAGAGGAAATCAGATAATGAGAAAGAAGGCAAGGAAGTTTAATAAAAAGAAAGCTAAGTTGGAAAAGCTACAAGAAGAAACTGAAACCTGATGGAAGACTTCACAGACTGGAACCTCGCAGGAATAGAAGGTCAATGAAAAATTGAACCACGCTAGAACAACAGGTCTGTTGGAAATACTAAAACAACTGAGAGGGGGGGGGTGAATCAGTTGTATGTGAGCTTAAACAATTTTATACTTATTAAACATTGTTAATCTCTCTTCATGTGGTCATCAACAATATACAACATATGGACAATAAAGGTAAAGACCATCAGTCACACATAAAGTACACACAGAGACAGATTTTCACGAGGAAACCCATAAAGGGAGAAAACCTCTTCTTCTTCGAAATGATAGGCAGTATTTTTCAGTTCTGTACATCATTTACACTTGAGCACCAACTCAATGTGAGGCTGCTACCTCTGTTTTACAAGCTTCAACTTGTTTGAGAGCACCAACTCTCTGGTTTCTCTAGCATCCACTAGAAGGATGCACCAACTCCCTGAATGTTCCAGCACCTACTGGATGGAAGCACCAACTTCCTGAAAGCTCCAGCACCAACTGGATGGAAGCACCAACTTCCAGTTACACAGGCTCCAACCTGTATAACAGAGAACACTTGTTCTCCCTAGCACCACCCTGCCACCCTTGTTTCTCTGGTTGCAACCAGATGCAAGCTACAACTCCCTGGGTTCAAGCACCCACTTGAACCTCTGAGGACAACAGTCCTCCCGAGAACCTCCCAACCTCCCTAAAATATTAAATAATGAAGACATAGACAACTTATGCAGATACATCACTTCTTACCATTTTTACTCTGTTCTGTAAATCTGATCTTCAACAAATTGTTCTGCAATTCTTCTTCCTCAACAGGTCAGCTCTGCATCACTTTCTTCTGTCATTCTACTCTGCTTCTGTTATGTTTGTCCTTATGATCTACATTTCATCTCACTCTATGCATTTGCTTCATTTCTTGCTATGCCTCTGCTCTCTTTCTTTTTCTTACTGTTTACTCATTTTTCCTTCAGAACGACCAACCATATTCAGTCTCACTCATTTTCTTTTATACACCCCTCCTTGATGATTCCACTTCCTCTTCCAATAGGTAATACAAGGACATATGTCTTGGCAACTGAAATTCTAACTGATTTTTCATGATCAGTCTGTTTCTCTTAACGGATTCATAACTGAAGCGTTAATGTAAGAAAGAACAGGAGCCCTCCGATCAATATTTGATCCAACAGTTCAGTTCCCATCGGGATTTCACTCATCGTGATTTTGTCATTCTTAGTGTCGAGATACACATGTACTTGGAACCCCCAATTCTCTGATCCCCGATGTGCTCCTTTCCCGATATTTAGCCCTCCAGATCCACATGACCATTACTCCGTGACCACAATCTTACCCCATCGGGGATACAGGGTTTGTGATGCCTCCATGCATACAACCACGGGATTCTGGATCGTCTAAATACCGACGGTCCGTTACACTGATAGCTGGCCTCCACTATGCATCCGTCCTCTTGCTCTGTTGTGATGACAGCTGGCCCCCACTCATCGGGGTTTCATGGATCGCGATTCTAACTTGCACAAAACTCTTGTCAATGGGATCCCCGATTTCCCGATGAACAAAATGTCGACGGCGCCTTGATCTTTGACACCTGTCCCTCAGATGGACAGTCCCGATCCCTCCGAGATTTCGAGACTTTCGATATCAGGTGACTTTGTCATTTCAAAGTCTCGATCGTCGATGCCTCTGCTGATGTCACACGTGGTTTGACACGTGTTAGATCCTGCCACCTGTCACTTTGATTCGTGACTTACATGTGCCTGAAGTGTTGAATCTGCCTGACACCTGTCATTCCCTGGTTGTGCCACGTGTCCCTAGCTGACGTGGTCTGTTGTCATGAGTTGGATCAATGATCTAGATCACATGTCGATTCTGACGGTTTAGATTCAATCGCGATTTCGCATATCGCGAAATTGGGGTTTTCGTTGCATTGTGTTCTTTGCATATTGAAATCCCGATCCTTGAAACTCCGATGAAGAAAATCAACGGTCCATATCTCATGCTTTCTTTAACGGCTGCGATCAAATCGCGAAATCGCATATCGCGATTTTGGGGTTTTTGTTGTCGAGTGAATTGGATATTTCAAAGTCCCGATCCCCGATTCTCTGATGGCTTATTTCTCTCACAGCTTCTAAAGATCGGACGGTTGTCGGCCTTTCGGAAAATTTGAATAGGATCCAATGATCACTGACTCTTCTCCTCTCGATTCTTGCTGCGTTGCTATTCATTTCTATTCATCACTGCAACCACAATTGTACTTGCCATCAATGACAAGTATACACTGATTTGTTGTCTGTTAACTGAATTTGCCAACAAGGTCAACATAGAATTGGACTTCACCCTGGTGAAGTTATATGACCATTGGAGACACCTCGGTCATTAGACTGATGCTCCAGAATGGTTAGAAAACACATTTATGGGCTTATGGACCACTTTCATACATTGATACCGCGCCATAATGGATATATTTACATTGATGGAAGAATTTCTTAGCTGTTTGAAGATCCATCACGATACCCAATTTATTTAACTCCTCGGCCGTTGTGTTGGGACCACTTTTTTTTTTTCTACCCGTGATTTACTGAGATAAGTAGAGAATTGTCCAAGTTTTGAGCTATGCTATTTGAAAATAGACCCTAGATGTCCATTTTTCTACCCCTCTTGTTTGTTAAAATATAGAATGTTGGGCAAGCCTAGTGAATTGGAGAATTCTGTCAAGGAAGTCCTTAAGAATATAATGGCCGATAGATCAATATCTGAAAGTATCCAGGCATCATCGACTAGGGGACTACAGGCTTCCCCTTCGACTGGACATCATTCCAACCGTGTCAACCCCGTAAATGAGCAACGAAGTAAACACCGCGGTGATATGGCTAATGTAAAGTAGATCCCGATGATCCTACCTAAATATATTCCACCTTTGGCTGGCGTTGTTAACCACAACAGTATCCCTCGAGACTTCAAGTACTCTATTTTCATTGCATACATACTGAAAGGAATTCGCATAGTCGGGAGTCAGTTAGGATAGATCTCATTGTTGAAGAACAATGACTTCAACTTAGGAGACCGAAAGAACTATGCCATGTTAGCTCCCCACCACTACTTAACGAAGACAACCAAGAAGAAACCTCCCCTCATCTCACAGCCATGGATTAAGGGGTTGGTGTAGTCCACCATGTTGAATGTGATGAAGATATGTCACTTTGACCACCACCAGGAGGTTAACGCTTGCGTTAAACTCCTCCTGTCATACTATCATGGTGGATATCTGTGGCTTGATAGAAGGACTACTGTGGATCCAACGTTGGTCCATCAAATCACAGGTTTAAGTGTGAAGGGTCCTGACCCTCAGTAGTTTTATCCAGGTAAGGCCTTAGACCATTCCCTAGTGCAATGCAACAAAGAAGTTTACAAAGAGGTAGAAAAAGGAAAGCAAGGTTACAAGGTAGCCTCTATATAGGATGGTTCAATGCACCTTTCTTGCCAACTCCTAGTTGGCAAGCTTGTGAGGAATCACTGCCCCACATAGGTCATCAGGTTTGTGGTGGACCTTGCAGGAAAGTATTTGGAGGGAATGTAGATGAACTAGGCGAAGTACCTCGTCAACGAGATAGACAAGAATTATCGTGAAACCCAAGACTTGGGATACAAATTAAATTATAGTTGGTTGATCATTTTGATCGAATTTGTTGCTTGGAAAATGATTGAAGGAAGAACGTTTCTAGAGATCAAACCCTCAGATCCATTGGCCGCTCATTTTTCCACCCTATGGTACACCAAGGATATGACGAAGTAGTTGCAGTCCAATGTTGTGTTTCATGGATATTACCAACAATTGAAGGTCTCCATCGAATCATTCCCATGCATGACACCGTGCAGCCTGCACCAGTACTGACCCATATCAAAGTTCTGTGTTGTTCCCCACTTCTTCTATATGACCGCATGAAGAGATGAGAACCAGGAAGAATTGCAGTCGTACTAGAAGAAGACGGATGAAGATATGGAGCAGATTACAAAGGAATAGCCAGAGGATTTTCTTGTACCTGAAGCCGATGCAGAATGATTTGACACTAACACCATAGGCAGCCCCATAGTTACACAAGTTGAACATGTCGGACAGTCTAGTGGGACAAAGAAGCAGAAAAAGCAGGTTGAAGTCTAGGACATAGAGAGTGAAAAAGAGGACAATGCTTCGGGAGATAAGGGATTTGAGTCTCCAGTAGGAGGAGGAGATGAAGTAGAAGGAGAGGGAAGAGGAGATTAAAGAGAAGAAGATCAAGGAGGAGGCAAAGCTACACCGGCAGAATATCCCCCTACTGGGATAGTGACATCGCAAAAGAGGAAGGTGTTTCCAAAGAAACCTTCAGCAAGGAAGAAGACGTGTGCCTATAAGCCATTGTTGGAGGCCACTCTCACAAAGGAAGACATCATTATGGTCTACGGAGATATGGAAGATTCTTCTGAAGACATGTTTCATAGATACAGAGAGAAGCAGAAGGAGTTATACAGAAGGATTGAGAGGGAATTGAAGGAAGTGCAGCAAGTTGTTCGCTTGGTCTGCGTAGTACCTACTGTGTCATCTGCACCTTCCTCATCATAGACTGTATAATTGGGGGATGAACCAACCCAAATGAGAAGGATTGAATATGCAATAGAAGCCTAGTTCTAGAGAGAATGGGAAGAGAAGTAGAAGGCTACAGAATCCTTGAAAAAAGAGAAAGACAAAGTCCTAATACAATTACGAGCAGTGCAGAACATCGTAGTTTCCCATGAAAGTGAGAAATCGAGCTTCAGGCAAATATTCATGAGGAAAAATACCAGCTAGAGAGGGAAAAAGAGTAGTTTCTCGTAGAACATCCCATGGTCAAAGAAGTGGTGAGTAAAGCATGTCACTCTGTGCTAAGCTTGGCAGAGGAGGAGAAAGATCTAGTCAAAGCTCAAGTAGTAAATCTCACAAAGACCCTTCAACAACTTCAGGTTAGGATAACAAAATTGGAGGGCCAAACAATACTGAGCACCTTATAGGAGGTGTGTAACCAGAGGGAGGAGACTGCCAAAAATGCAGTAGCAAGAATAAGATCCCTTGCCTCAGAATGTAAACAGTTAAGTGATAAAAGCACCCAGACATGAAAACACCTTTCCTAGGATCCAAAGCTAAGGAAGCTAGAAGCGCAGTTACAGGAGGCACAACAACAAGCATTTTCATTACAGACACATATGAAGCTTCTCACCACAGTGGAAAGAATGTAGAGATCCTAGGAGCAGTGCGCAGTACAACAAAAGATCAATGCCCTCCAGAGTAAGGTAATGGAAGTAACCCATAAGCTAAAACTTGTGCAGGATGAATCCTGCAAGGTGTTCGAGGAGATTGATGGACAAGGCTCACAACTAGATCAAGTAGTTGCAATAGTAGAATAATGCCTAGAAGGGCCTATTATAGAGTAGATAGTCCAGGAAATCGTTGAGCAAGAGGCTCAAGCGAGGCAAAAAGTCAAAGCAACTCGTGTTAAGCTCGAGGCTTTCAAAGCAGCATTGCCTACACCTGAGTGACTCAGGACGAGTCACATGTGAGTGTTGGGGGCCTGTTGGCCCTCAACCAAGTTTTGGGGAAACTTTGGTCAGTTTTGGCCCACTTTTGGACTTTGACACATTGGTCGAAGAAGGAGCACCCATGAGGAGCTAAGATCACGGATCTCACTTTTTTTAGGGTTATGTGGACCCAGTAAAGGGTCCTCTAAGTTTTTGTAATGAGTTTATGGGATATCGTCCCATGGGGTTTTCCCATGTTTAGGCCTTATTTCAAGGGTTTGTAAGATATAAATAATTAAGATTGTGTTGTAAAAGTAGCTAGCGAAGTAAGTGTAGTTCTATGTGAATAGAGTTTCCTTGTGAAAAGGATTGTATGCGCACTGAGGCTTTGTGCCTGACTATGATTTTGTAGAAGTTGTAGTTGTTATGATATAGGGTTTTGGCTATGTGCATTTGACCTAGTTTTGGAAGGAGGATTTGGTTCTCAATACACAGATCTCATGCCTGGTGCAGAGCTAGACTCTCTGGCTTAGTGCATAGGAGTAAATGAATGTAATATTCAGGTGGATAATAAAGAGGAAAAGAGGTTTGTGGACATAGCCCCACCCTGGGGTGAACCACGTATATCTAGAGTCTCATGGTTTGCTTTGTGCAATGTTATCTTTGTTATGTTTTTCTTAGTGCTTAGATTATATGTGTAATGGATATGTATGTGTTTCTTAAATGCTTTGATTATGTTAAAATGCTAGATCTGATTCGCAGTGCTAAGTGTTTAAGGTGCATAATCTTTTGTTGTTACTACACTAGATCTATCTTTGTTTATGTTATGTGATGTTAATAGGGTTAATAAACTGATGCATGTCACTTCCTAAGCATTAACATAATATTCTACGAAGTGTTATTATCACAGATCTGTGTCCCATCTTGGTTATAGACACCTGCATCCTGTAATCCCCCCTACTTCTACCTCAGGTGATACTTTGTCTGCTTTGTAGGTGTTTCCTAAAGCGTCGGTAGTCGGGGTTTTTTTGGTGTGTTTTTAAGCATCGAACCCTGGGTATACCCTTGTGCCAACACCACAATTATTGGACACATCAAATATAACACAATAGTTGAAATCGACAAAGCTCAACCCCGACAGCATGGAACCAGAATCCACTGATCATATCATGGACACATAGGTCAAGGGAAGTTATCAACAAAAGCTTCATCTTTATCGGGTTGTCAAAGCACGGTAGCTCCTGTACCAACGCAAGTGGCTCACCCAAGGCCAAATTCAAAAACAAATTCCTCATTTGATGGGGGGAATTAATGCAATGGAGACCATTGCTTATTAAGGAGGGAGGATTGATGCAGGTTGATATCTATGTCCACCCACCTCTTCCATCTAGCCCACATGCAAATTTCATCTTGGAAGTTACAATTTTCATCTTGGTAGTTTTTTTTCTAACTTTATGGGTCCTAAACCTTTGGGGTTGTTTTGAGGCTCTAAACAACATTTTTTCGGCCCACCACAATCACATTATATATAGAGTTAGAGTGTGACATGATACTATATATTCCTTGGATAGACCTTTTCAATGGGTTATCGTGTGCCTAAAATGGAGATCGTATGCAAAAGTTATGACCCCGAGAAGTTAATGTACCAACTTACCCCATCATGGCCCACATGAATTTTGGTTCTTCATCTCCTAGGGTTAGGTTTTTGGATGTCTAGGGTTTTATGTTTACTTATTGATGCTAAAAATACCTGGAGACCTCATTGTAATGGGCTCAGACGAAGGTGCATAACCGGCACATCTCTTCTCGGAGATTAGCTACCACTATTCGAACAAGATTGTTTTCATTCTTCATTTTACAATTTCAACATATTTCTTTATTGAATAGAAGTTAAGTTCCATTGTATCTTTCTTATTATTCTTTGTATATCTTTGTTCATGTTGTATGTCTATGTTTAATTTTTTTCCTCTCATAAATCTAGATCAATACCCTTGGAAATATGCTGGAGGGAAAAGTGTTGAGAATGATTTTATTATTATATAATCAAGGCTCTGATATCAAGGACAATATCCTACTGAGAGAAATACAAATATAGACAAACTTGTAAAAGTTTGACCTGTTGTATGAACCAGAAATGCATGATTTTCGAGGTGCATGTGACTTTTCTTTAGAAAACCCACATATGTACGTGGATTTATCCACTGAGACCTATGTACATGTATGAAAAACAGGTATGCAAATGTTTTTATGACACGAAACTCTCTTGTGACTTCCTTAGAATGAAACCCACCTACATTTCCTATGTTCTCTCTTCTCCTTGACCAAATATCTATATGGAAGTCCTTTTCCACCTATCCAATATCTTGAATCACATTCCTTCGTGGCCCAATACTCTATGTAGACTCTCTCAACACCTATCAAGTTTCAAGTGTGTTTCTCCTTCACCCTAGCCTTGCTTTTATAATTGTGATTTATATCTCCAAAGTGATTTCATGTTGAGATTACTTCTTAGACTCACTTTGGATTTAGAAACATGCTTATTACTTTTAGTACTTTTCTTATATAACTCAATTAAATAATTACATAATTAATTAATAAAATCAATTTACTTTAATAATTCCTTTAATGAAAGTAAATTCAACAGTAGAAGGCTTTGAACAATTTCTACATGTCTAAACACATAAACATCTGCGGAAATACCTATATAATTATACCACTAGCATCAACACTCCCTCTTAGTGAGGAAGGTATTCTGCACCACTCCAAGTCTATCTTTGAAGAATCCAAACTTCCCTTTCACCAAGGGTTTTGTTAGAATATATGCAACCTGCTCATCTATGGAAATGTATTGAATCTTCACTACTCCCTTATAGATCCTATCTCAAATAAAGTGGTATCTGATCTCAATATGCTTGGACCTATCATGGAATACTGGATTCTTCGATACTTTGGTACAACTTTGATTATCACATTATATCATTGTAGGCTCTAACTTATGATTAAATAAACTTGTAAGCAGCTTTTGAAGCCAAATGGATTCACAACTAACCATACTTGTTTCCATATACTTTTCCTATGTTGAACTGAGTGCTATAGAAATATGCTTCCTACTAAATCAAGTAATCATTGTTTATCCCAAGATAAAGTAGCACCCAAAGGTTATCTTTGTGTCTACTTCACTTCCTTCCCAATCTGAGTCTTCATATCCTTGCAACTCCACTCCACATCCTCCAAGATACCTTAATACATACTCCATTGTACCTCTTAAGTATGTGAGCACATGTTTTGTTTGTATCAAATGTACTACCTCATCTCCACCATGAACTGAATCAAGGTGTTCACAACAAAACAAATATCTGGCCTGGCATTGACTAAATACATCAAGGGCCCTATCAGTAGCATGTATATCCTGGGATCCGCAAACTCTGAATCTGAAGTGATCACCTTCTTCATTTTGGTAATCATATGTACTATAACCATTGATTTATAGACCTCCATCCTGAATCTACTCAAGTTATCAACTCCATACTTCCATTGTCCAAGGAATATCTCTCTCAATATCTTCCATACCTCTAACCACAAGAAATAATGAATCAAGACAATGTCCTTCGTATTGAACTCACTAGCTAAATCTACTTTTCACCCTGCAATAATCTCCTCTACACCTGTGAGAAATAAATCATCAATGTACAAAACCAAGATGAGTGGGTCTGTCCCAACAAGTATGAAGTACAACTTAGGATCTGCCTCACTCTTGGTAAATCTCATACATTGCAACTATCCATCGATATTGTAATACCATGCCTTAGGTGCTCATTTGAGTCTATACAAGGCTTTCATTTGCGTACATACATGAGAATCCATCCCATGTACCTCAAATCCATAAGGTTTCTCTATGTATACTTCTTCCTCAATGATCTTGTTGAGGAAATATGTTTTCACATCCATCTGATGTATCCTCCACCTCATAATTGAAGGAATAGAAATAACAAATCAAATAGAAGCATACTTGGTGACTGAAGAAAATGTCTCATTGTAGTCCACTCCCTATTTCTGGGAGAACCCTCTCACCAAAAACCTCACATTGAAATTATCATTGCTTCCATCTATAGCATGCTTGATCTTGTAGAGACATAAGGAACTCACAACCGACTTCCCATTCGATCTCAACACTATGTCCCAAACATCATTCTTGATAATATAGGTGTACTCCTCTACCATGGCATCCCAACATACCTATTGCTCTATTTCTTCATTGAAACAAGAAGGTGCAACATAAATGATGGTACTCCAAAGTGTCATATAGTTTGTTGGTCTAACTTATGAATGTAAATTAGATCATGTATTCTAATATCAATACAGAGTTCGTAGAACTTTGAAGCACACCAATGTATATGGAATTTAGATCTAAACTATTTTTGAATCAAATGAATCAAACTTCTATGAGATTTAAACACATTTTCATTGAAGATAAACACA